>QVNW01000599.1:0-63132 GCA_014825475.1 Pseudomyrmex flavicornis
TTTTTTTTTTTTTTTTTTTTTTTTTTTTTTTTTTTTTATTTGTATATTCCTAACGGCGCGCGAGCGATGAGTTAGCAAAGTTGTCTTTTTCCGCTTTTTTATTTTTTATACACAAGTTTCTTCTAACAAACATTGGCTCGAAGCCTCGAGTGAATGGGCAAGCTCGTTCAATCTTTCGTCCATGACGAATTCAAATAAAAGGATTCGACTCTCTCAGACAAAGGATAGAAAATATCTGTTAGACATCGGTTAACTCGAGCTAATCGCTTGTGGGAACGGCCCTGTGGGTCATGTCGCGCGCGCTTGCTCGCACGTTTATACGCACTGACATCGAGGATATACGCGATACATCATTGTGAGTGCACACAATGTGCTTTCCCAAGTACAAACTGCTTATTGTTTCTCGAGCGCCGTTTGCGCTCGCTCGCTCGCTCGCTGCTGCGAGGACCGAGAAGGAGTCGAGAGACGATAATAATAGCCGTGCGCGGTCTTCTCGCAGCCGCCACTCACGGCCGGGGCCGTTTTCTCTCGCTCCGGCTTTATGAAATATTCTCGCCATTCTTTCGCGCCTGACTCACTCCTCCGTCCGTGCCGTGGCTCCATTCATGAGGGCGGCCGTGCGCGCGGAACAGCGCGATCCGCGCGCGACCACGCCGCTTTAATTGCGCGTGTATCGTGTACTTACGCGCGCACGCGCGCGCCACCGAAACACACATGCACAAACACACACACACAGTTCTCTTTCTATGACATTTTGTCGTAGAAAACACTCGATTTTCATACAACGTAATTAAATCTCAGTATTATTAACTTTTGGAGTTTATAGTATTTACGTTTTACATCTCGTGCGTGATTTGATTTGTCGGGAGAAAAATGTAGCATAAACAATTTTGTGTCTTTTTGCGTCTGTATTTGATATAATATATATGTTATCTGTGTTTAGCAAGAAATCTTTTTTTTTTTTTCAATCTGTACAAACGCGCAAAAACTTGTGCGACATTTGACAATCTGGAATTCCGCAAGTTCGCACGATGCGCGTATATCTATATGCACTGATGTGCATCGTGATATATCTGATACAAATATGCGCACGTGCATTGTCGAGTGAGAATCCTATTGTTTTCTCGTCGAATATATTATCGTTACAAGCAGCGCGTGTTCCCGCAAGTGCTCAAGAAATCGTCATTTCGTACTTATTAGTAATTAAGATTTCGAGCCGCGATGAGAACGGAAGCCGTAATCGTGAAAAAAAAAAGAGGAAAAACAAAGGAAGGTTTTTTCATACTAATTTTCTGCTAAGTGGATGATGGGAAGGCCATTATTATTAGGCCGCTGTTTTTACGCTCGTTATTTCACTGCAGAAGTTAATGATATAGTTCTGCAGCGGACTGTTTAAACTGCGTGTTTGTTAATCATCACATTCCGCGGTTGAGCGAGCGTTTGTTTGTCGCGTCAAATAATTTATATTGTTTAACGCACGCATTTTGCTTGTTCGAAATATCATCGTGATACAAATATCCGGAAATTAAAAGTTACATGTGTGTGTAACTTACATAAGAAATAACAGCTGTACATGCTTTTTTTAAGAGAGATTATAAACTATATCCACGATTTCTCTAATTAGATAGACAGAACATAAATGTTGTTACATTATTTTTATCACTCAATTTTATTTTAACATTTTTTGATGATTTAAAACTGTTACATGTAACATCTGATTTACTAGATTATTCTGAAAATATATGTACCTACTAGATTTTTTTTAAGTGTGCAAAGCAACTACATAAAACTGACCTAGATACACTTATATGCACAAGAAAGTCTATTGCAAAACGTACGTACGGTTGTTTATGGAATTATATATAGATATCCATTTTACCAATCAAATCGATCGATCATTTGCAATGGTCGATTACAGAGGACGGAGTTCTCTATTGCGAATAAGCGGCAGCAGCGACAATACACAGACTCCGAACGAGCGCGCTCTCGCTCCGCTCGTTGTTCGTTAGCCAGTACGCCGTGATTCACGCCTACGCACGCGTGCGCGTCTCTCTCGCATACGCACTCTCGCACGGGAAATCCAGCGCGTCCGTCGTCGGTGCGTGTGTAACCAGCACGACCGCTCGCCTATTACGGGCGCGGTCGCGCGCATACGTTGCACGGATTTTAATTATTTCTCTGACCGGACACCTGTCACACGTCACGGACGCGCGCGCACGCGTGCGCGCTCTATTTATACATGTATAAATGCGTGTGTTTAACGGTCAGCAGTATTTTGCCATGCTGCACTCTCTCTCTCTCTCTCTCTCTCTCTTTCTCGAAAGAGAGGCTAAGAGGATTCTTCTCATCTCTCGCTTCGCGTTTGTCGCGAGGAAATGCAGAACTTGCGCATATATGCGACTCGCGTGTCGGCGCGTGTGTACGCACGCGATCACTCGCTTCTTCGCAATAATCACTTCTTCGTCCCACTCCGGGTGTTTCTCATTTTTCTTCATCCGCCAGATCCGCATCTTTCGTCCCACGCTGACGTATTTACTTGTGCATTACGCGATGCCTTCATTACGTGAACAAATAATACTTATTGAATAATGATCACGATTTATAAAACGTCGAGGTAGAGAACGATGCGATTTAGAATATGATTAATTTATACACAGACATGAGATACGCAGAAACTCAAGTGAAAGATACATCAAGCGGTACGTGTATCGTGCGTTCAGTGAGGTATTATAAAATTAATTTGGCACGATGGAAATAATAATAATAATAATAATAATAATAATAATAATAATAATAATAATAAAGACCGTTTATTTCGAGAAACGAGTATTGCGCTTTGAAGCACAGCTGCGGGCTTCATCAACGTCATCCTTTTTCTCGGCTTCCCGAGCCCATTATATTCAGAATCGTCCTACGCAACAATTGTTACTTCGTCTAGCTCACGGCGACGGAAGAGAGTGAACAGTTTACGTCACGAATATAGAATATTATCCGGACAGGTTAATAGAGACGAGATGGTTGTGTGTGGTGTGATAAAATGCTAAAACTACAGCATGCAATCGGATCTGGCGGACTGAGCACCTGAAAAAACTGATAAACTATGAATGAATTCTTTGCTCTCTCGATGGAGTTTAAATAGCGAAACTGCTGGTAAACGTCGTTATTCTTTTGTGCGTGAGATGCGAATGCGTACTCTGATATGCGAATGAAGTTTGACGATTATAATTGCGCTCCGCGCGAGTTATTCGCGCACGAAATCGTCAAGATGTCACCACGTGGAGATGCGAAAGCGATGACGATGAGAAGATGGAAGGATAAAGAAAAGCATCCGACAAAGGTTACTATTTATAATCGGCACGGTGCGCACGCCGCCGGATGAGCCCGGGCGGGGGTGAGACGCTCAAAGAAAAAAAAAAGAAAACACGAAGGCAAAGAAGAAGAAACAGCTACGGCGATGCGCTGAAGAGCGGACGGTACGAAGACGGCGATATATTAATAATGGAAGAGCAACAAAGCGGGGAGGGAGAGAGGAATAAAGGAGCGAGGGAGTAAAAAAGGACACTCGTGCAAAAAAAAAAGAAGAGCAAGAATATCGTAGCTCTGTCTTCTTCCTTTCCCTTCATTCTCTCGGTTTCTGATCTAAATTCGTCTCAAGCCTCGTTGCAACCGTTTGGTTTAAGACTAAATGTCCGGTCTCTCTCTCTCTCTCTCTTTCTCTCTTTTTTTTTCTTTATCCTTGTCATATATTTGTCCTTTCTCATCTACTTCGCTTGACATTCCGCTTCTGTCTTTCTCTCTTTTTCTCTCCCTCTCTCTGTCGCAAGATTGAGACTCTCATTCATGAGAAGAAGTGGAGAACACGAGAAGATAGAGCAATGATCGGGATGAAGCTACCGTGCGGAAAGAAGGGGGTACAGAGAAAGAACGGAGTACATGTGCGAAATGAGAAAGAGAGAGAAGCGAACCAGCGCGAAAGGCCGGAAACACTCGCAAGCCAGTGTTCATTCACAAGCGGCCGCTGCTGCGTTGTCATCTTCTTCGTCTTTTTCTCTTCTCTCTATCTCTGCGTCCGTTCCGTCCAAGTTCTGCCTCGTCCTCCTCTTTCTCCCATGCACGAAGACTTTCACCCGCACTTCGTCGTCGTCGTCGTCGTCGTCGTCGTTGTCGTCTTCGTCGTCGTCTTCGTCGACAACCACGACGACGATTACGACGAAGACGGCGACGTCCAGCAGCGCGAGCAAAACGTTCCGACGCCACCGACGCCGCCGCCTCGCATAAATCTCGTTTCTCTCCCTCTGTCCCTCTTTCTCTCTCCTTTGCTGTCCCTCTTGCTCGCGCCCTCAATCACCGGCACTTTCCCTCCTTCTCTTCTACACCCACTGCAGCTCCCAACATATTCTGCGAGAGGATGCACGAGCAATACGCGTGCAACACTCATTGTTCTTGTCGACTCCCGCACCCGCGACCGGTACCGGAATAGAATGGTATCTTTTCGCGTGCCGCCGCGTTAATACTCGCTCCCGCGCGATGCATAACGATGGCTCATCTCGCGTTTTCTGCAACGAGCATTGACCGTGGAGTATAGAAAATTTTCTGTTTCTATCTCTCAGTCTAAACACAGAACACAAAACCGTACAACAATGTGCCATACTTATTACTATTTATAAGCAGGTATTTTTCAAAACCTCGCGATATATTACTAACATGTATGTGAGATTATGGAAAAATGGTTTTACGCTTCAAAATGAAAGTCTGAGTTTAGAAATGTGCATCTAAAATAATGCTTTTAATTATTTATCTTTCGACAACATTCGTAGTTTTTGTTATATTTCACTTACTTACATATCTTTCTTCTGGTACTTTAAATTGCACGCACAGAAAAATCACTTTATCGATAAATAAAACAGAAAATAAAATTAATATTTCAAGGTTTGGAAAAAAAATTACATTCTCTGTCAGACTTAAAACGGACAACGTAGCAATAACCGTCCGTTTCTTCATCTTGTCGTAAAAAGAAACCTATCATGTGAAACGATTAACGAGACAAATTGACGCTTAACCGCAATCGATCTTAATTGAGAGGAAAAGAACATCGATTTGCGGTTTAACGCGGAAAGGGTCAGATGAGGGAGCGCAGCGGATGGACGAATTTATGCGGTGACCTTGCAAAGTACGGGGGTAAGAGGCTCGAGTTAAGGGTGCGCTGTGGGGCACGGAAAATACGAACAAGAGGGTAGAATGAGGAGGAAAAAGACGGAAGAGACACTCAATATGTTATTTTCCTATATGTTTTTCTTTGCAGAAAACAGCTTTTCTTGCGACAGAGAGACATAATACGCGTATTATCATATTTTTTGTCACGACAAAAACCAATCAAAGAATCTAATCGGATAATGCAAATGATAAAAAATAAGATAGAAAGAGAGAAAGAACATGATAAATGCATGTTTATAATAAATTTTACAATATTTTTCTCTGAATTTTAACTTATTCTTCGATTTGTAATATTGATATTTTAATATTGCGATATTTGTCGATTTTATAACCGATATGAGAAGTTATGAACTTTGGTTGTGTCAACATGGTCAATATAGACACGTAATATCGTAATGAATATTTATCAGAATGCTACTAGATATTTCTGTATTCTATAGCGTGAGAGAAATATGCTCTCCTCTCCTACACTCGGTCTAAACGATATACATACTAACAAGCAACTTATATCTTAATAGTGTTCGAGTTACTGCAATGTATATCATGCAAGTCAAATATCGATATTTTTATTCAATGCTTTGACATTTCTATTATCACAAAATTACGCATATACATTATTTATATAATAATATAATTAATAATGTGTATATGTAATTATAATATTTAATATTAATATTTAATTGATATTTTATATTCATTATTAATATTTTATACATTATATGTCTACATATGTATAATAGATATTATACCCAAATATATAAGTTGTGTCAATAACAAAATCAAGAAGCGCCGCGCAGAAAAGAACTCTCTTGTTTCTAGTTTTCAAAAACTAGGAGCAAACAAAAAGCTGTGTTGTTGCCGAATTATGCGATATTAGGACACAGGGGGGCGATGAATGGCGTTTCGATTTGCTCTGATTTGAGTCGGCCTCGGAGATTTCTACCTGCGCGAGAGCAGCAGAAGTCACCTCAGTGGTGGAAGAAGCAACGACACGGGGATGTGGGCGGACAGCCCAGCGACAACAATGAGCATTGTGATTTGCGCGGGTGTGCCTCGCACCCTATTGGTTGATTCTCACCACCTCCACAGGTCCGTCTCTGAAACGTAAGCGAGCTCGCCGGCAGGGGGTTGTACCGTCGCTACCGCCTCCGTTGCCGAACAATACACAATGCGCGCGGCGAACCACCTGAAGCCGACATTGTTGTCCCGCCAGCGACTTCGCGCACCTCGATTATTTCTATGTTATGATTTGAATCGCAGTACCGCTGTTTGTTTTCACGTTTTTTAGAAATAAAATTTTCGCGTTAATTTACTTGACGATTGTACAAAAAGAACAAAAAATTAACTTTTATTGTATGATTTGTAAATGCTGAACTTCATATTTGCGCCTATTAATACTACCAGTCAATACGACTTAATTACTTTTCAAAAAATTAAATATGTTTTATGCATCTGATTCTTGAATGCAACCAGATCCCTTAACTTTTTTATAACTCCGCGCGTATTAGTTTTGTATATTCGGCTACTTAGTAATTTATAGACTGAATGAAAAAATTCTATCAAATAAAAGAGAAATAAAAAAGCGAGATTGAAAAGTTTAGAAAATTGCATTTGTGTCGCAAAATCTACAAACGTTATTCACGTTTGTTATTCGTTCGTTCAGCATATATTCCACTTATATTAATTACAGCAATATTTATAAGACTATTAATTGTAATGTATGATGTATTTCAACCTACAAAATCGTACACGCGTCCAGTGAATGGACCGCATTCTTCTACGCCGCGTGATGCGCGTTAATCTCGTTTCTACCCGCTCTATTGAGCAATGGGACCGATGCAGGAGTGCCGCACCGCGCAGAGAGGAAGACAAGGGTAGCTTGTGGTACAGAGATATAGCTGTTCATCCGTAGTGTCGGCCACTACGCCCAGCTACGAGAGTTGGCAGTGCCTAAGCTAGAGAAATGGGGCGGGAGTAGTGGATATGCCGTTGTAGAATCTAACAACCGCACACACAGAGACGAACGAGTTCCGCGACGGCGACAGCGGCGGTGGCGGGCGCGAGTCAATGTTGTGTACGCGACGATGTTCGACAAAGACGACGAGGACGAGGACGTGGACGAGGACGTCGGCGAGGACAACGTTAGGAGTCGGTGGTGGTTGGGTAGTGGTAGTGACAGAGCGGCAGTGGTGGTGGATAATGGCCGTGGTGGTGGTGGTAGCGGCGGCAGTGGCGGGCAGAGCGCGCCTCGGCGTGGGTGTCGGAGAAAGGAGGCGGTAACTAGACCCCAAAAGAGGCGTGGCAAACGTGGCGGGGCTCGCTGCCACAGTACAAACGACGAAGCGCCTGTAGCGCGGGAGTGCAACGGAGAAGCGGAAAGGGAACAGCCACGACAGACGAAGAACGAGAACAGAAGACAAGAGCGATAGGAAACAAGAGAAAGAAGTGAGAGGATCGACAGCGGCTGTTCGATGAGAGAGACGAAGACGCTGCGCGCACCGGCAACAAAAGCAAAAGAGAGAGGGAATGCGTCGAGCGAGAGAAACGAGAAAGGTCTGAGCAGGACGAAAGAACAGTAGTGAGATGCGAAACTGGTGCGGCGCGCGGGCGCCAAGCGCCGCCGCCGCCACCGCCGCCACCGCCGCCAGGCAGCGCCTTCCGAATCTTATCCCGTTCGGTCCTCGGGGGCTTCAGTCAGTCAGCCGACGCTCCGAGACGCGGTGATTATTTCTATTGTATGCCGTTCTTTCCCGGAGAGAGGGAAGCTTCCCACCGCATTTGCGCGGCGCGTTACCTCGCTCCCTCTCTCATCTTCCGTAATCTTTTTCCTCTTGCTCTCTATGTGTCGTACGCTCCGCTCCCGCTGCCTTCAGCGTTTCTCCACCGCGCGCGCTGTATCTCTCAGCCTCCGTGCGTGCGCCTCCTCCTCGCCCCCACTGACGCGGACGCACTGACGTGCCGCGAGGGCCGCTGAAGCTGAGTGAAGCCTTCTTCGTCGTGCTGCGGAGCGTTTCGTAGCTCGCGGCAGTGGTATACGCGAAACGGAGCGTCGTTGTGTCGCTATCGCAGATCGAGGTATCGTTTACCAGCTGTTCCTCGTGCGATTCAGCGGCCGGTCTCGACTTACACACGCTCGCGTTGTATTGTTGCGATAAAATTGGTGTTGAAGTGCGCGGAACCGGATACTGAAGGCGACATGACCCGGTCATGAAGCCAGCGTGAAGTAACAACCGGTGCTATTCGGCCTTGGTGAACGCGGTGCCGGTCGTGCGATCCGTTTGTAAGTACGAAAGTGCCGAGCTACCGTGTCCCGGTAGCTGTCTGGTTTGTCAGTGGCGATTTTATTCATTTTTGAGTGCGGAGGTGCGTTCTCTTTGTTACGTGACAAGTGTTACGTCGATGGCAACCGGGTAGTCCAGGCTACCAGCGCGCGGCCAGGATGATATGAGCACGCTTGGCAGGTGAGTGAACTGGGCTCTCTCTCTCTCTCTCGCGTGCCTTTAAATCGCGGAACACGTGGTTTTCAATGCGCGATGTGGGGGGATCTCTCTGGAAGCAGTGGCGAAATACTATCGCATCATGTTGTATCAATCCCCATATCTATATCGCTGATCTTTTCACTGATGGACTCTTGAGTTAACTCTTAATTGTAATTTTATCGGTAATTCTATTCGCGGAAAATCGAATTTTCATAATTTTTATAAAAATTTATATATATAATAACTGATAAAAACTGTGAATTAAAAAGAGCAATGTATACATATTTCTATATTTCTTTTTTCTGATGTGCATTACACACACAATTCCAATGATACATCTACAGAAATCAATTTAACAACGAAATCATTCCAGTCAAAAAACAAATTAAAATTTGCGCGCTTCGTGACACTTGTAAATTTCCGGACCTTTGTGTAGATATTATTACATCAACACTGGAAAAATTAAAAGATAACATTCTTGCATTAAAAGATAACTCTAAATTTGTTATTACGTAGTATCGATATGACTTAACCCGCGCTGACTCGAATAACGCATCCGAAGAATGGACCACACCGCGCGGTATTGGTATTTTATGTACAATTGCTCGACGTTCGTCGAGCTACGATCGGAAAAACTTCGATCGCAGCTTTTCTGTCAGATCCGATCGGATTTCGATCGGTTGACTGTTTTAGCACGAAAACGCGGAATTGCGCGCTTACACGCGAGTCGTCGCGGCGATCACGCTTAAAGACATCTTCGCCAGCGTGTAATTGGAGTGACATTGTATCTCGCGATATACGAGCGCCAGCGCGTAGATAGTGCGAGAGCGACTGTAGAACAGACCGCTCTGGAGCGGTCTGTGTGTACGTACGTGCGGAGCTATACGTACACGCGTGAATGCATGCGTGGTGTGTTCAAGCGACCGGGTACAGGCGTGTGCACATACGGGGCCATGTGTTCGGTTTGTACGCGAAGGAGAAAGAGAGCCGGCTGATGAAAACGGAAGGTCGACGGGAGAGACAAGGAGACGAGATATAACGAGGGTTGACGAGAAGAGAGAAAGAGAGAGAGAGAGAGAGAAAAGAGACAGAGACAGAGAGGAGGAAGCGTGCTCTTTCTACGCATCTGACCCAGTGACCCTCCCCATTTACCCTCCTGTCACTCGTGTTTTCTCTATGGGGTTCGATCTCACAGGCTTCCCACGAAATATCCTAATCGTCCCCTTCTTCAGAAAATCCAGCGACGAATTTCTTTCCCACTTCGCGCGCGGAGAAGAACGGCCACTTGACAAATCCGGCTGATCGCGAACAAGAAAGATATAATATGTGACTCCTCAAAACGTCAAAATGAATACGTCAAAGATCCGATTTAAGCGCGTACAAAAATAAACCCTACAATTATATCTTACACATAAAAGACTAATCTTAGATTGTTTTCTGCAATATACAAACAGTTTGTACAAAGATTCTGCGAGAGATGCTCTTGACGATATAGCGTGAACATAATAAATAAACTGTATAATTGGTCTGTCGGCTTATAATCATCGCGGAAAAATAGAGACTCACTTAGCGAAACGTGAGTCTGCAGCTTTTTCGCTCCTAATATCGTCGGAGCGAATTATCTCGTAACGAGTGCAACCAGGGAATTTTGTCTGCCGATATACGTGTATTTCCGTATACATTGTCTCGTTAATCGGCGCTTCTCGCTTTCGAGCGCGATCCCCTTTCGCGAGTGCGCGACTTAAATTACTCTGTGTCGGAGTGTGCTGAGTACGCGCGGCAAAAATATTATCTCGCCGTGATAACGGACCTCGGCGAACACACGGATTCCCGAAGGAAATACCCGCGGGTGACGGCGACACAACACGCGCATTTGCGTAACAAAAAAGCGCCGCATATCGGTCGAATACGAGATGCGAAATCGAGAAACGGCGATGTATCGACTTGATATACGCGCGCGAATATTCCCGTCGTTCTCTCGGAGTATCGGTTTTATTTTTAACCTATTTTCCTCGAGCGCACAATAATCGTCTTGCTTGAGGGAGGAAGGAAGAGAGATAGGAAATGAACGTTTCTATTTTTTAAATTACAGAGGATGAGAAAAAAAAAGATTGATTGAGAGTGATTTTAGCACTTTGACCATCGAGGCTGTTTAAATTAACAGCCGGTCGGCGGTCGAGAAGCGACCGCATGAAAACTTAAAACCGAAACGGAAACTGACTAAATATGGCGAAGCAAATTAAAATATATAATTAATATTTTTCCTGAACTCTCTCGCGCGAAGTTAGTCGGTGAAGTTAGCATCGCAAAGATTTGATCTCGCAAGTTATGAAAATGGTCTTTTGCGACGATGTTATTGAGTGTAAAAAAAATTATTTCATCGTGAAGAATTTTTTTTTTTTTTTTTATATCTTTCGAAATACAAATAAAGCATTTTTAAAACACACGGCGCATACTTGTTAAACTTAGAATCTATTCATCGACTGACTGTGTAGAATTCCGCATCTTTGCAGAAATGATCAAAGCGAAGCTACGCGTGTGCACGGAACACACAAAAGCTCTTTATGCGATTAAAGGTAGGCAGCAGGGCCGTTATATAAATTCTTGTTATAGTAAATTATTTCAGGTATGCAAAACTGAGATTGCATTTACTACTAAACTGCGAATACGATATATATTATATCACAACGCGCGTGTAATAACACTGCAACAATATTCGTCGCGATATTGTGTTAAACATTATTGTTTCCTAAGTACACATAAATCTAATTGCTCTCAATTAAAGCGCGTTGTATGTGTGTGTGTGTGTGTGTGTAGCACGATGAACCTCGAAATACCGACCTGACTTCGACCGATATATGTGAAGACAACGCTGTACATAATTGTGTGCGAAGATTCGGGAGGGGACACAGCGTACACTCGACAATGTAGAGACATGCTTGTGCCGATTGCGTCACACTAACTGCGCACACGTCACGCACGAGACAAAGCACGATTCTAAAGTGTCAAAACACACGACGATGAGGTTCCGACATTCTGACACACTGGCGAAAAAGAAAGTGCACAATGTCTAAACAATATAAGCGCAATCTCGACGGCTGAAACACACGTGTCCTTACGTATGAGCTTTAATTTCAAATAAAAATATGACTATATTCACTTGTGCACACAATGTTACATTATCTAAAATATCCAGCAGAATAATAGAACATACTGTTACAACCGTGTGTGTAAGCTGCAGTTTTCAAAAAAAAAAAAAAAACAAAAAATCAAAGTGCATACATTTGTCAGTTAGTTCTCGGAAAGAGAGTAGCTTATACATTTTATGAAAACACCCATGTACATATCTAAATATATAACTGAACTGTTTTGCATAAAAATTTAAATACGCGTTGCTCCGCCGACGTTTCAACTTTTGACGTGATATCGTTGAACTTGTGCCGATTGACACACATACACATACACACACACACACGTCACTTCACATCCGCGTCTCTTCTCCAACCGCAAAAGATATCGTACTTGACTTTGACCAATCTAACAAATGCCAGGATGTGAAGTGTATTTAGAGAAAAAATCTACTCATCTCGCGGCGCGATTGCATATCCGCTGGGGTCAAGGTCGACGAATCATTAAAACGATAATCTGAAATGAACACTTTGACACTTTCTCCTCGCGCGCGCGTGTGTATGTCGTTAGATTTCTTTTCATCATCAAGTTTGATTTCCTTGTAAGACACATCTCGAAATATACGTTTTTCTTCATTATTCAATAGATAGACGTTAATCAGCAGTTTGAATATAACGCGAGATCGGCGACAAACAGGACGCGACGATAGTCGGATCGCTCAACATTACAAATTGCTAATCAACGAACGGATAATAGCGCACATTATTGCACGCGCTTGTTGACAGAAACGGTACAACAAAAATGTTAAAATCTCAGATATATAAATTTATGGAAAAATTTGAGTGAATAACAGTAAACGATAAGTGTGTATGTGTGTGCGTATGTATGCACGTGTATGTATATCGCATGATCCAACCAATTCCTGGAATTTTTTAGATGATTATGTAAACATTCCGTTAATCGTCGATATATTTACGTTTTATTTTGACGACTTTATTCACGTAAAGTTACTCCCAACGAGTTTAAACAGCGTGTAATAATTTTTGCCCCATATACATTTTTTTTACCGACAATTCTAGTAGTTTTTTTCTCTTGAATTATTATTAGCATAAATTTACGAATGGTAATACACGTAAAAAACTTTCAGATTTTAAATTTTATGTGTGTGTGTGTATACGTACATACGCATTAAGATAATTAATAGTTATTCATTTCCTCGTGTGTCGTTTTATTACAACAAGAGCTATTAGACATATTGCAAATTAAGATCCAACGCAAGAACAGACGATAATAAATCCCATTTCATCATAATGATACGGTGCTTTCGTTTTATATTATAACGGTGCGATACTTGGCAATAAGATCCTATTTAAAGTCTCTTTTGAAAAAAACAAAAAAAAAAAAAAACAAACCACAAATGCAATCGCGAATACTTGCGGTTATTATAACAAGCAATACGGTCTTCCTTGCGGAATGTATATTTATAAGCAAAAAATAACTATTCGAATCATTCCGGATTCATTAACGTTTTGCGATATCTTTTCTCTCGCTGCAGTTACTTACATATAACGGCAATCGAATTCGTATGATAATGCACAACACATCACATTACGCGCGACTGTTAATTAGACGAATCGCTAGAACTAAACATGACTAATCGCTAGATATTATTCTTGCAATTGTTGTAATATGGTATAAAAAATTTTCATCTGTAGAAAAAATTTTAGATGCGCGAACCAAGCGTCCGATAGAGAGAGAATAACTTCAATTTAAATTAACAAATTTTTGTGTAATTTACTTTAATGTATTTTGCAAATACATCCAGCAGAAAATACGTAAGAAAAACCACAATTGAAAATGTACAGATCTAAAGAGACGATCTGAAGTCGTGATATAAAAATCCAACTTTGTGGTTGAAGAGTTTTGCAAACCATACGTAATACTTGTATCCCATCACAATGGGATTTTAAACCTCGCAGTGGAATTCATCAGGATAAATGAATAGCGGAGCAGATAGCTTCGGAGTACGTGTATACGTTATCGCGCGTGCAGAGCCTCTCGTACACACACGCACCTATCTATGGATCCGCGCGCTTTGTTCACCGATGTATGCACGGGGGCCTGGTTACGCGAGGCAGGACTTTCGTTTGTGAGAGCCTCGGGAGAGGGTTGGCGAGGCTCGTTGAGATACGAGCGCGTAACGCACATACACGTGGCCATGTCCCTTTCTCGGTGTTTTCGGATTCTTGGGGCGCGTACCCCACGAATTCTCGCGATCCTTTTCCCTTTTTCTTGGAGAGCGAGTTTCTCTGCGTTTCTCGTCTCTGCGGTCGTCTCTCGAAAGATCATATTTTTCTTCGTGCGTGCGTTGGTGTGCGTACACACGGGACCGGTACACGCGGGGGCGATTGCGGAGAACTCTAACGCGTTCCAGATGCTGAGCGCTTTGTTCCCATAGCTCGCTCGCTCTCTCACGCGTGATCTGTCCCATCTCTTTTCCGCTTTTAAACCAAATTCTAGTGGACGCGGTGTTTATGTATCGGGTGTAAAGAAAAAGAAAGAAATTTATTTTTTTTCATTACTACAAATCAATAAATCTAAAAGACGACAATCAGCGTCTTTATGTGATCGGATTCGGTTTTTGAGAAGAATATTTTTCATTTGGAAAAAGAAAATTTTCTCTCGTTGTTTACTTTAGATCCCGGGAAAGAGAAATATAACACAGTTAAGATGTACAAATTTCCCAAATGTCACCATATTTCGTAGCTTAAGTAAACATCAATGTTATTTAACTTCGAACGACTATTTGTGTCTTTTGTCTACTTTAGCAGGCGTAGCATAGTCTCGGAGAGAGAACCGAATAAATTCCTTTCCCTTCTCCCTGCTCCGTCTCCCTCTCTTTCTTTCGGTCGGTCTTTTCTTCTTCGATCCTCCGTTTATCTGTCTTCCCTTCTGGTTCCTCTCTTTGGAACGATACGTGCATACGCGCGTACCGAACGACGTGTGCACGTGCATCGTGTGTAACGCGCCTCCCTTTTCTCTCGTTCTAACGAACTCCGCTGTGAACGCGAAGGAGGAGGATCGAGGAAGCGAGCTGAGGTCCGAGCAACTTGACACTGAACACATGGCCCCACTTCTTCTTAAACCTACACTCGGTCAGAAGACCCTCCCTCATTTCTCGTCTTCTGCTTCTCGCGTTCTCCCCGAAGTCTTCTATTCTCTTTTTTTTTTTTTTCTGTTCCTCCTTTCTTTTCTCGCCGTCACGCGTTTCTTCTGGGAATTTTCTAATCAGTCGTGATTTACATGAATCTCTTTGAGACGAATCGACCAGTCCGTCGATCAGTTCGGTCGATTGTATAAGAATTACTTCACATATTTCTTGGTATCGTTAAGAATATATAAGTGTGCAGCAAAAGCACTTCTATAAGCCTCCGGAAACATTCCTTATCGCGTTTATCATTGCGAAAGCGCTGAGAATCATTTGTTTGCGTAATAATATTTAATCTCAAAAAAAGAAAAAACAACGAGATATAACAAGCGAATACATAGTTGGATTCTTTCTCGCGCGAATCTCGTCCGTTTTCTTCCTGGGATTTACATCACTGTTATCAGCGGTCGTTTATTTTTTCATTGGCATTACCTAAGCTCCGCGAGTGTGCTGATCGCTGCGGCGCGGCGTGGGCGCAGGCTTCTTCTTCAATGTGTGTGCGAATTCTCGATTGAGCGGCGCGGGCGGAACCTCCCGAACTAAAAGCTCGTTTCTTTTGATCTCGTTTCTCTCCGGCACCAAGTTCAGTGGTACGCCGCTCTCGTAATCGAGTTACGACGATATTAATCACGACGGCTCGATGCGGCGCGCCCGATTAATAATCCGACTTCGCTTTCGTTCATTGATTCGCTTTGGCGCGACGCGAGCCAGCATTTTGTCGCGCTGTCGCGATCGGAAAAGTAAGAGCCGATGAGTACAAATAGCTGATGAAAGATTTTAAAAAACAAAATTTTGTTATTGCTGTTCGTCATTCAGATGTTAGAAGAAGTTTCGATTTCATGCACGTGATTTTTTATTTTATAATACGCGTAACAATTGAAAGTAATTTTTATTTTCACAAGACGTTTCTTTGTTTTGAAATTACATGTTGAAAGCGCGTGAACACACATTGAAAGAAAGCGCGAATAAATAAAAACGTGTAAATACACACGCGTTTATCGTTCTTTCTGATACACATTCTGCATTAAAGTACTGTGTGATAAGAAAAAGTTTGTCTTCACTGTGTGTTTTGACACATGCAACATACGTAATGTGATAGAGATTTGTCAACATATCACGCTCAGCTTTCGTGAAACCTTAACCTGTCACAGAATTGCTTCAAATTTGTTGAAAATTTTTTTTAGAGAGAGAGAGAGAGAGAGAAAGTTTTAGAAAGTTTTGAAAATTTTGCGAGATGCTTTTTCTTTCGTACTTCACGCATTTTCTACAAAAAAAAACCATTATTTGTCATAAAAATTTTTAACTTCGCGAAAGTAATAAGAAAATTGTCTCTCTACATGTATCCCGTGCTATTTATATTATAATTATTATCTTCTCTCTGTATAAAAAGATAGAATATAAATAAGAATTTTTTGGCACCTCGTTATACGTTCTTTATAGTATGATATTCTCCCCGAGAGAAGTTTGCCTTCTTAGTTTTACCAGGTGTAAAGTTTTATATTACCATACTTCACACAGAACGGAAGCTGCGAGTCTCATAGATAAAAGCGCGCATCACGAGAGAGAGGAACGACGAAAAAAAATTCGCGGCATGAGGCGGTACTGAGAAACGGCGGCAGGGGTGGCGGGAGAGAGAGGTTCCGGAAATAGTAAGAAGGGCTAGAGCAACTGGAGGGGAGGAGAGAGGTAATTCTCTCTCACTCTCATCTCTCTCTTTCTCTCTTTCTCGACCTCCCTGGGTTCTGCTGATAACATATTCTAGGTAGAAGGAAGAAGTGGAAGAAAAAAAGAAGAAGAAGAAGAGACCGACGGGAAGATTGCTTTTACAACGCGTGGCCGACGGGACGCGACGCGAGGCAAGACGGGTGTCACGTTGTCGGTTCCTATGAATGTGTTCCGGCCTAGTCCGTGGCTTGTGCTTCTCTCTTGCCTCGCGTCTGCGTTTGCGACGTAAAGAAGAACCGGGGAGGATTGCGCACCGAGAACCCGACTACTCCCGGGACAGCCACTACTTCTCCAGTGGGTGACAGTGGTGGGCCGTGCGGCACCCGTGGCGCGTTACGTTTGCGCGCGGGTGCGGTCCGCGCCCGCTCATACATAAACAAGAGATCGGCCGAGAGGCGGCATCAAAAGAAGAGACGCCGGTACCGGGACTCCATTATGTAGAGCGTATCCCACGGTGGTCCTATAAAGAATACTAACGACGCGGCGCTTTCTCTCGCCGCGTCCAAGATATATTCCACGTGCGCGACCCTTTTCGAACTGTGATCGCGATCGCAGGCTGAAATTAGAGATAAATCTCGATATTTTTTCTTTCATCGTAAATTGAGACATTTTGCTTAGATGCGTTTAACTAGGTATAAATGTCTGGAAATGAAGATTCTCGTCATTTTAATAAAAATTGTGGTTTTCTGGCTCTCTATTAGCTTTATTTTGTCCGTCAATTGTGTAATTTTTAGAGCTATTATTATTTATTCTTGATTTTTAAATCTTCTGTTGATAAAACGTTTTTCTATATCATGCGATCTACGGATGAACTTATTAGTGACGAAATCGACAAAATATTACAGCGTTGGGAGGCTTGGGTTATCGTGGCATGAATTATGTAGTATCCACAATGTCACACACATACACGTACATTTTTTTAAAAACGTTGTTGTGTATACGATACCATTTGTCCTTATTTCTTCGTATCTTTCTTACGATAACTTCCGAAAATGTATGAAGATAACGAAAAAAAAAATGAAAATAAAGAACGCCATTAATGTCTCTTATCTATTGTACGCTTGAGACGTGACTCTTTGCAGACCAGTGGTATAAAATTAGTCAACAGCGCGTATCTGCTTTCTTCAGTGTATCGGTATATAATCAGCGCTGGACGACTTAATTATAATGCTCTCAACACTGGCTCTCTCTCTCTCTCCATAAAGAAGAGATAATAAATAAGTGTTGTTTTATGCGCCACGTTATGTAATTACAGTTTGTTCTTTTCTTCTCCGCTTCTATACTTAATGGAAATGAAATAAATATTCTGACTGATAAGTAATTACGTTAAAGTTGCTTTCATAATATTTTTTACAAACAAATATTGTATAAACTGTTGTGTAACAACAACAGAAGACAGAGCTACGTTCTTTTGAATTATATGAGAAATGTACGTATATCTCTATTCTAAGTTTTATAAGAATACAAGTAACATATATTAAGATAATGAGAATAATATGTATCATTTGAGAGCTAGAAGAATGTTCTATGTTCACGGGAAATCATATGGACGTAGAACACTCTTTCAGGTGACAAATTATATTAAGAGAATACAAAAAGAAAAGAAAGTAACACGACATTATTTTTATTCGGTTTAAAAGCACACGTGTAAATATTATTATGGCCGTTTAAAGTTTTATTATAAGCTTTACAATGCGTCCGTACGTTCTTGAGAATCCATTCTTCAAAAAATCTTTCTCAGCTGCTTCTAACACTGGACCACTTGAAACAGATTCCTTCGTCTGTCCTATTTGCGTGCGCGCTGACGGAAGTCGTAGCTTGCGCACGTATCGGGCCAACTTTCCCACCCTAACACCCAAAACCCGCCACCCCTGCTTTGCTACTTGAGCCTGAACAGATGCCGCATCACCCCAAAAAAAAAACTAGGCTCCTATTGTGCCAGTAATAGAAAGTCAAGCATCATGCTCACAAGCTCACACTCCGCGCGTCAACACAAAGACGCTATTTTAACGCGCACATGTGATTCCGGTTGTTTCTTTTAACTGTTTAAAATATTTCATCGCAATATTTGCACTAATATATAAAAAAACAAAAATGGCCGTAAACTTTTCTGATTTTATTACGTGTGAAACGCGCGCGCACGCACACACATATATGCGTACGCGCGGGCGCCGAATTAAATAAATTGAATTTGATTTTTCTGTATGCCCAAGATCAATATAAAAAAAATTTCTAATATAGAAATATTTGTGTTATTAATAAATGAGAGGGGATGAAAGTTTCAGAAAAAAATACTGGAAATTGTATGCTGATATTATTAATTTGATGAATGTGCTGTTAGAATATTTATTTGCAGTCTAGTTTGCAACACATTAAAATCTTTTTTTTATGATGTTCTGAAACTTGAAGTTGATTTGCACAAAAGGTACAACTCAGTTATAAATTTATAAACTATATTTGTTCGATAAGAGATATGTTTAGATAATCGTTCTCGAATTCGAAGCATTTGGTAAAAATTATGAATGTATAATTTTTTAAATCTAGTCACAAAACACATTGGCTTCAATGATATTTTTATTTCAATGATATTCTGTTGAGTAATAAGTTTCTGGAACATATTCGACCTTTCTTGATAAACGGAAACATGTTGATTAGAGAATGTGTTACTGCGAGGCGTAATAAACGTGATAATTGTCTGGTCTATCAAACTTGGATTGATTTATACTACATGTCTAGCGTAAGTTTTAAATATATGATAAGTGACAAAACTTCATCGATTTCTCGCTTCTGACGTCATAATTCAGTATAGTTGCGGAACTCGGGAGAATCTTAAATTATGATGCAGTTTTCATGTTTTGCAAGAGGTATTGTTCCGCGTAATACCGATGCAAAATGTTACGGTGAAGAGGATAAAAATGAATTCGCACGAATAAAAAATATTATTTGTGCGCTTGACACATAGTTTTTCTCTGTTAACTTTATTAGCAATTTTTTCATGATAATAAACTTGTTAGAATTTAATTGAAGTCACACAAGCAAAGTCGCCGACATAAAACACGTATATATTATCGATATTTAATAATCGCTACATGCTCTCAACGCGCAAAATCGCAGCGCGACTTGGAAAAAAAAGGAGCAAAAATTGCGCTTGTGTAATTACCGCTTTTACGAACTTAATGAATCAATATCTTTGAATGAATGGGCATTGCGTGGGTGCGAGAAAAAGTGGTTACAGCAATTCTCGAGAGGGAATTCGCCGTCGGTTTATCTTGAATATGGGAGAGTATGTGTTTGAGATAAATCTACCAATGTCGACCCGAACATAATGAATCAAACATGATTTGAGCATAACAAACCGCTCGAAACGCTGTTTGATAAACGTAAATTGCATCACAATTGATTATTTTTTGAAAAAAAGAAACAAATTTCAATAAAATCAAATCACGCAAACGAAAAAAGAAAGAAATGCTCCGAAATTGCAGGTGTTTCTTTTCGACCAATCTTTCATGCACATGTGATCGTAAGAAAGATATTAAATATTTTCTTTTTTCTTCGAATATTTTCCGAATTTGATACGAATAGTGGATATACTTCGCAGGAGGAACTTCGCGCGCGCGCGTTCCTGCACTGTCACCGGTGTTGATGATCTCACGTTATCCTCGTCTGTGATTTCAGTCGGCCGGACACGATGGCATCTGGCGGTTAAAAATATTTCTTTCGCGGACGAGCTGCAGGCGCGCGCGCTTTTTGTTCGGTCTCTTCTTCTCCTCCGAGAGAAGGAGAGAAAGAGAGAGAGAGAGAGAGAGAGAGAGAAAGAGAGATTATAGAGAGTCACGAAATCTGTGTGCTTCGTGAAATAATTATGCCGGGCGGGAAGTCTAGGGACAGAAATACTTCGCGTACCGAGAGAGCGCGGTGAGCGTTCGCGAACAACGAAAAGCCACGGCAGCGGCGACGACGACGACGACGTCGTCGCTTGCGTATATGTATGCGTATATGTGGACGGCGTACAATGTCGACACGTAGAGACAATAGAAATAGAAAAGCGACGCGATAAATTTGGGGAGAGAGAAGAACGGAGCGCGGGAGAAGCAACGGATTCTGTTGGCGGAACTTCTTCGCGCCCGATCGCTGGACGTGCTCGCGCGCATTGTCTGATTGTTATGACTGACAATCGTGACTTATGAGATTGTTATCTGGCGTGCGTTTAGTTATGCAGCAAATATATATCTTCGCCAGACATGTGTCGAGTCATTTATTTCGCAAACCGAACACACCAAAGTTTTATTTCGAGAAGATTTTATTTAGAATTTAACGGGGGGGGATTTTTACCTGAAGAGTTAGGGAAGTTATCCATCGTGAATTTTGTCATTTATTTTTCTGTTTCTTTACAAACAAGCATAAATACAAGTGTCTTGAAGAATATATATCAATATTTTTTACGTGTAACTTTGAATAAATAAAAGAAGTTATATATAGTAGTTTTTGCCTTTTTTATCTCATAATAGATTATTAATTATTACATTTTATTAAAAAAACTCAATATCTATCTTCGATTATTGAGAACAAATATCAAATTTTTTAATTTCTAAAATTTTCAGAGCAGAGCTTTTTTATTCTTCTCGCATTTGCGAGACCGTGAACTTCAGTCAGAGACCTGTGTTCTCTAACAGGACGCGTTTCAAAATTTGATGAAAACGCTGCGTTCTGATTCATCGTGTAATCTGATGTTCGTTATCGCCGTGCTATTCGTTGCGCTGTTTGAAGCGTCACGTTGGCGACATACGCGTTCGTAGCAACGGACCACGTGGCTCTCGGCGAGCCTCGAAGCGAATCCGCACCGATTCGCTATTCGCGCATAAGAGCACGTGTACTGTTGCACGCGCGTGCATCAGAATTCTTCCCGGCGCGGTGATATCGCGCGGTCTCTCGAGCGCGCGAAATCACACAACGCAGACATTATTTATCACAGTAACACACATTGTAATTTGCAAACGCGCTATCTAACGCTGCTCTTCTTTTTCTCCCTCCATCTGTCTCCTAAAGATCCGATCGGTCGATCCGTAGACGTCGCCGGTAGGAGAGATTACGCAGATTTCCGTCGGCCCCACGCAACACACATCTCTAATACAAATATTATCTTTATCTTCACAAATATTATCTTTGTCGCAAATTAACTCTCGGAAATGAAAACCAGCTCGTTTTCATTTTCTTTTTCGCGCTCTAGCGCGAGACAATTTTATTTAAAATCCGCATCTTTATCTTAATTTTCTTTCAATGAGTAGGTTTTTTAATAATTTAAAATTATCAACGATATTTTTCCAAATTAAGACTTCAATTTGTTCGAAATAAAAATTTTAATACAATTTAATGTGCGATTCTCTTGAAAGTCAACACTGATCTATAAATCAATATGAATATATCAGTATGAATTAATCAGTATGATAATATCTGAATGTGTGTCCTGTTGACGGATTAATTGATCGATCAATCTACATATATTGTCGGGAAGGATTACAAAGATATACAAGCGGTATATCTTAATCCTCTGCTTAACGATATATCGCTTATAAATATTATCTTTATCCCCGCGCGATATAGTTAGCAGAATCCAAAGAGATGACTGATGACAACTACGGTCTTGTCATGATATATTTCATAACTTTATACAATACATCACTCCCGTGTTCCGAGAAGATGCATTCTTGTATCGCAAATCGTTCTCCATTATGTGACCAACAAACGTCCGCGCGCGTAACGCGCGCGATGATAAATTTTTCCTTGTAATTATACACATCATCACAGGAGACGATTTAGAATGCAAAACGATGTAAAAACGCGATTCTCTCGAGCTGAAAAGTCGAGTTATGTTTAAAAGTCATTACCTTTGACGTGACGCACTTCATCTCTGTATATCAATCGCGCAGCTCTCCGGAAATCTAGGTCAAATACGCTAATGAGAAAAATCATCGACGCGATGTCGGGTAAAACACGCAATTTTGTTATAGGAGTGAATTAATCTAACTTTTTTACTTGTTCAACACGTACACTTTCGCACAATTGATATATATTATATACCGGATTCCAAACATTAAAACATAATTATGAAAAAAAAAAAAATGAACTACACTTGTGGTTAAAAAAACTCAGAAATTTAATCTTTTTTTTTATTTTGTTAATTTGTTTATCTCAAAAGCAAATTACTTTTATTGAAAATAAGCTGCGATTAAAGTTTGTCCTGCTTTTCATTGAGAGCCGATTAACGAAACCACGAAAGTCACGGTTGTTTCTGACCTTACAACCTCGCTCTCTCGCGCTTTGCCGGCGAGATAACCGGCCGGAGCACCGGCTTTCTCTCTTTCTCTTCATTCGTCGCGTGTCTCTCGGTCATTAATGAAATCATCTTATTCGAGTAGTGGAAAGATCGTCGCGACGCTTTGGCGAGCGCAACAATAATTCCCGCCTGTTATTTGCGTCTTATTATTATTACACTTATGTAGATTTGTGTGTACTCAATTACGTAAGTTCACGCTTCAACTTGGTCCGATATATCGGCGACGCCGCTGTATCGAGCCGACAGACGACCGGTCAATCGCGCGATTTGGATTTAGATTTGGTAATTTGTAGACGGAAATGAATGGACGAGAACTTGGGCTAGTCCGTGTCTAAATTAATTCCGCGCCAGATGGCAGATAGTTCAGACGCCGCACCCGCCGGGGACGTTCGAATGACGTAAGGAACGACATCGCTCTTCTCCACCTGAAGATTCTGAAATTTAATCGCGCGTTTATTCTTTTGTTTATTGTTTTGTGTTTGCGTGTCAATTGATAAATCATGTGTTACATGAACAAATTCTGTGACAATGCAATGTTTTTGTAAAATATGTAAAAAAAAAAAAAAAATAGAACCACGAACTGTATCGTCAGGTCTGAGAGAGATATTTCAAGATTGGCAATGATTGGTTCTTAGCATCGACAATTCTCCCCCGCCCTTGCTCCCTACTACACGGCAATGAAATCAAACAATGGCTACACATGCGACGCAAAAGAAACAAGAACTACAAAAATATAAAAAAAACAAAAAAACAATGAAAACTCAGCAGTCTCTCGTTACGTTGTGTTGCAGACTGAGGATGTCCTCAAAGAGGAAGTCGCCACCAACGAAGCTATCGGAGGGCGGGGGCGGTGCGGGTACAGTGGCAGGCGCCAACGAGGAGGAGGAAGACACGACCTCGCCGGTGGCCGGTTCTGGTGGCGAGGCAGCGGTCGTTGTCGGTGAGGAGGGTGCAGCCACCCCCGTCGACATCGAGGAGTGCTACTCCCATCAGAGAGGCGGCGAGTGCGAGTCGTCCGGCTGTTCGTCGCCGGCGACGACCAGCGAGCCGGATCTACGTGACTCGCCATCGCCCTTGTTAAATTCTCTGCGGACGGCCAAACGGCAAAGGCTGCTGTTCCTATCGAGCCAAGAGACTCTCACGCCCTACCATCATCCCCATCATCATCACCACCACCACCATCACCACCATCATCACCACACGTCGTCGTCATCGGGTGGTGTAGTGGAACCGACGAGCTCCTCGGAGTGCGGCTCGCCGCCCACCCTCCTCTCCGTCGACTCCTACTATCCTCATCATCCTCATCACAACAACAACAATACCGTGACGCAAAATAACAACAACAACAATAACAATAATAACAACGGCAGTGGTACTGCCGCCGCGGGCAGCAAAAGGTCCATGGACGACGTTCTCAAAAGGCTAACGTGCAAGATGAACAGCGAGTCTCTGTCTATTCAGGACGACATCACCAACAACAGGCGGACGTCACCGCCACTTTCATCCACACCAACCGGCCATAATGCACATAGGTTAGTCCAGGTGATATCAAGTGCTAAAAATAAAGAGGATTATAGGACGAGCTCTAAATTTCGTTCTATTTTAAATACCGCGCGCGAATAGAGAGAGTTGCATCAAACAACTTGTCGAGATACAAAATATTGATAGTCTTTATATCAAAATATAATTGCTCTCTTTCTTTATTTTAAAAGTATCTCGATAGCTGAACAGAGAGTCCGGAATAAGGGATGTTTCGGAACTCGTTTGAACTCTGACCGAGAAAATATTTTTCACAACGATCTCTTTTTTTTTCTCTGAAGAAAAAAAAGAGTGTTAGCCTATCGAGTTAGGTATCGAGACATTTATGCAGATGAATTCGAGGGCGTGGTTAAACGATACTCCCTTACTCGGGTTCACGTGAAGAATTTCTTCCTACTTTTCTGATCGTTCTCAGACAGTAATGATTAGTGTAATTCTATGCTATGTAATTTGATAAGGATTTGTTACGCATATTAATTATTCAACGCAATCCAATCGACATTGTAACAGTGCACTCTACACTGTTGCAATATCTGCTTCATAATACGCCACGATGTCGCCGAGGTTATCGCGTATATATTTCTCCCACTTTACATAACTGATTACTTTTAATATATAATGGCAAATCGTAGGCGGATGCGGGGGCTTTTTATAAATTTGTTACGACAACATTTTTTGTTCTAGCAACTTTATTGCTACCGATTTGTGTGTGATTAAAAGCGTACGAGTAGTTACGCACTTCTCTAATCATGTATCTTTGTAACAAGAACTAATTATATAGACACTCGTCATTTATCAGCTAGGTTGTAACCTATCACCGGACAAAGTCGCAACAAAATTTACTATATAGAAAGTTGGTTATTATTTCAGCAATTCTCATTGACAAAATTAAAGAGAATAGATTAACATATCCTTATATTCTTTAGTCAGATAAAAAAAATTTAAATAAAACGCAGAGCTGTATTGAAAAAAAAATAAGAAAATTTTTGAATCTATAAACTTACTGACGTTTCCTCTTAATCGCAAGCATTACATTGTGATATTTTACGTTCTTCGTCATCTGATGTTATCACCGGAAATTAGAGCGGCGGCTATAATTTTGTTTTCTGAAAGAAAAGACCACTGTGTCTTGTTTTAACATGCTCAAGGCCTGGTATCTCGAATGCGT
This sequence comes from Pseudomyrmex flavicornis, assembly GCA_014825475.1. Lineage (NCBI taxonomy): Eukaryota > Metazoa > Arthropoda > Insecta > Hymenoptera > Formicidae > Pseudomyrmex > Pseudomyrmex flavicornis. The sequence goes on from QVNW01000599.1 coordinate 25,797, forward strand.
GGTAACACATAAAGATCGTGCGTGGTCTAAAAGGAGCTATTGTTCCCAAACTCATATGATTCAATCTATAATGGTCTCTTGAAACTAATCTCTTACGTTCATTTGATTTGACAATGACCAGTAACGCGAGAACAAAAAATATATATGTATAACGTGTTCGATGAAATAACTCTCATTATTATCAAATGAAAATAACTTCAACTTCGACTTTTATACGCGTTGCGAAATGATGTTTAATAAAAAGAACTTGTTTCTTTCTTTCGTTCTCCGTTGAGACAACTTCGAAAGAGCTTTGTATTAAAAACCGTATTTCAAACGATTGTTTTTTTGCGTCAGCAAAAATAATTGCTTCGAACGAGCTGTTCGTAATTTGATTCGTTATAGGACTCGAGTCGTGACGTCGTCGTATACTTATCTCCCCATTTTATTGGCAATGTACAAAGTCGAACAAAAAAAAATAAATAAATCCACGCGTAACTAATAAAGTCACCTTATACCAAGGTGACGCTAGAAAAAAATTATCAACGGCAACATTAAAATGTTCTCTATCGTGTATATGATGTTATTGATGCAAATCTACATTTTGAACGCGTGCGGCCGAGATAAGTTCTCAATACAATTGATTTGAATACAACTGATTTAATCGAGCGTTTAAATGTAAATTGATCGTGATCCGGTTAACGATTAAAACTATTACGATTTCTTTTTTTTTTACGAGTTATTTCTTCGCAATAAAAGAACTATATCATTGACACACGAGAAGTTTGTGTATCTAGTTTGTCTTCTCTCTGACGACGTAATTCGCGCGCAATAATAATAATAATAATAATAATAAGACAATACGCAATGTTCTTACGTTGTCGTGGAATCATTGAGAGCGAACGAGCGGTGTTTCTTGGCAGTGCGGTGTTTTCGGTAGTCGTGCAGAAGTGTGCCAGTCGCAGCTACCTACACTTTTGTGTGTGTGTGTGTGTGTGTGTGTGTGTAAACGCGCAAGACGGCGGGCCAAGATTCTTCAAAAATTCAGCCAACAGTACAATTTGCACTTACGTTTACCTTCTTTTTGGAACACGTTCAACTTGACTTCGCACACATCGCAAAAAATAACACTGGATCTGATTTAAAAATATATACGGTCAATGTTCACAATGTTGTTATCATTGCGTATACTTGTATCTGTGTGCGCCACAGATACCATTACACATGCAATTCGTTTCCGGAACGATGTGTGTATCATTTACACAGAGAATTTTATTTTTATATGTATTATTTCTACAGAAGTGAGTTGTATTCTTCTTATCAGTAATGATTTATTTTCCTGGTTAATTTCCATAAAGAGATAAGTGCGCACGCGATGTTAAGGATTACAAGAAGAAGAAGAAGAAGAAGAAGAAGAAGAAGAACCGCCGTCTCTTGTGGTTTAGGCAGTGTATCAAATTTTATACAATTTTGCGCCGTAAACATTCGGCAGGGCGCGTGCAGACAACTGTAACAACATTGTTACATAAAGCGTCTCGACTCGCGCATGTCATACTATATGCATTACTGACGTATCGCGCGCGCGAATCGTATTATGAGCACGAGCAATTCGCGCGCGGAGATACGAGAGATACTCGCTCGCTCTCTCGTGTGTGGAGTTATAGTAGCGAGTGGAATTATAGAGTGGACGAAAATATCGAGCACACATGTACATTAGCACTCGGTTATATTCTAAATATAGTCGGCATTTTGGATAAAAATCTGTAGAGAGATAGAGAGAGAAAGAGAGAAAAAGAGAGAGAGAGAGAGAGAAAGAGAGAAAGAGAGCGGCGATAACTTCGATACATAAAAATTCATGATATATTTTTGGTGATGGAGAGATAAAACTTTTTATCGGCAGTCAGTTTAATAGCGTAACGCTGTTAAAGCGCGGATAACCGACCGAGGTTACAAAAATATGAGATCATTTTTTGTGCGTGTAGTAGTCGGAATTTATAAGTATACAGAGCGGCGAGAGAGATGCATATGCATTAGTAAAACTCGCTAGTTTTTATTTGATAGATCACAAAATAGTCCTGTGTTTTGTAACAAATTGAAACTGTAGCGCCAGCTATTACTAAACAGAGATGATCGATACATCGACGGCTGGGCTGATCTTTTACGCGATATAATGAATTGTGTCTGATAAATAGATTGACACAGCGCGGATATAATTATAGATAGTTATATACTCAATGGTATTGTTCGTATAGTTGTGATAAAGTGCTGCTATAAATCGAGAACGCGAGTCTCGCCGTTGTGAGGATCTCGCACGAGTTTTGGCTGAACGACGTGCGAGAAAATCTTTTTATTCTTTACGACTCTATCTTACGACTATCAATTTATTTATCATGTATCGTATATGCTAGAATACTAGGGTTGTGTAAGAGAGAAACACAAAAGAGACGAAGCATTTATCTTGGCTCGCGTATGAGCTCTTCAAGATGTCTTAGATACGCGATGTAACAATAACAGTAAAACGGTCTTTTTAATTTTTCGAAATTGACAGTTTCGCGAAGGAGAAACTGTCGCTGAGTGACATATTATTGTCTGACGAAAGAAACGTAGAATTAAAGCATTCTACGAAGTCGAGTGTGCTCGGCGTTGACTGTAGATTGAATAAAACAAATTTATATTCAAGAATAAAATAAATGTATATAAGTTTAGAAAATATTCGTATTTTTAGTTGGTTCAGCTTCAGTATAAAGCAAAAACATCCTTTGTATGTGAAACTGAGAGTAAATGTGTTTGTTTTCTACATTTTACACTCTTTTCTATCAGATTGCGTGTCGAAATCAGCCTGTCTTTCATCGAATAAATTTTATTACTACAAAACACACGAAGCAACGTTATTAGAATATCGTTTCTATAGTGTCGCTCCTGTGTATTGCAACGTAACTTTAATCGTTGACCCTGTAACGGTATATGAAGCCCGCCGGGCTGCGCTGGCCTATATTTTGCGCGGCATGAGCTTTCTCGTTGTCAACGTTGCCACCCTCGTCGTCCTCGCGCATTTTGTCCAAGCAGAGAAGTTCTTGCAAGTCGTCGCACAATAGGCCTGTATCACTTATTCGCGGTCTATTTTCTCCGACATAAAGGCGCATAAGCTCGAGGCGGGTAGCGGGAACAGAAGGGGGGTTGATAGCACCGGGATACTCCATCACGGACGCAAACACTTTTCTCGTCGTGATTGCGCGGCCGCGACTCATCTATTATTCACCTGGCTTCCAGCATCGCGTACGTACGCGACCGCTACCATCCGTTCCAACCTAATACGCTGGAGGCGCATCTCCCTCTTTCTCACTTAACAGCCGAGAAATGTCTTCGCTTCGGTAGATATTTCTGACCGATTTTTGTTGGTTTTTTTTTTGTTCTTTGTTTGTTATCTAATTATACGTTTATTTTAAAAAACTAGATAATTATCAATTATTAGTTTAGTGTAATAAAAGATGTTAAACATATGTTTAGAAACAATAGTAGCTGCTCCGATAATGATCAAAACTTATTATTTATAAAGTTAGTGAAATTTCTATTTTTCATTTTTGCAGTTTTTGCATATAATATTTGATACTTTTTTTTTGCAATTGTGCTTTAAGCAGTTAATACAGTTTTTTCCTATTTTCTATCGTATAGAATATTTAAAATAAATATTTTTTTAAATTTCCTTTGTCGTATAAAATTGACCGATTGCATTTGTTGCAGCGGAAGCACGACCACCGTGGCGAATAACGCGACCTTCTCACCTCCGGATGCCGGAAGAATATCAAACACGGAGGCACAAGTGCAGCAGGACGGCGTGACGGCCCTTCACAGGGTCTTGTACGCCGATAACTTCTTCGAGAAGGACCGCTATATATCGGAAATGATTCAGGTGTTGCAACAGCTCAAGGAGCAAACGCACAGGGAGTATTTGGAGCACCAGAAGGATCAGACGAAGGTAAACCATTTTCGATTACACGTATCTCAATTTTATTAAGACGTTCGATGCAAAAACTTCGAAAACGATTTATTGTCACAAATTACAAACAAAAGAACAATATTATGACGCGATAGAACTCTAATACGCTGCCGACAGGTGCACGTTTTATCGATATGTCTAATTACATCATATCTGCGGACGATGTATCGTTTACGAACAAAAAATAAAACGCATAGTATAACGCGGCCGTAATAATGACGAAATCGGCGAATGATATATTGAGTGTCTCAATGTACCTAAATCGCTATCTGATGTGAATAATGAGAGAAAGTGCATCGATTATCGTGGAATTATAATGATACGCGATCGTGCAGATATCACGTGTAGAAAAATGTGAAAGTTTCCTCGACGCGTTGATTGTGTCGACTAATTTAGTATATATCTGTGTACATATATATTTAAAAAAGAAAGAACTAGCACGCGCAATTTGAAATTTGCATAAGAGGAATCGCGATATACTTTATACTCGTAATATGTATGTGCGATTCTCTCTCTCTCTCTTTCTCTTTCTGATGCAAACAACTGAAAAATTCCATACTCTCCCCGTGTCATCGGAATGTCAAGCCGTATTCTTCCGCTTGCAAAAGCATCCCCGCGATATTTCTGACGCCGAGACCTCTCTCTGCGATATTACCGTACTAATAGCAGCGAGTCCGTTGCGAAGTAACAGTACACCTTTTGATGCGCTTGCATCACGCCAGAGTGCAATTCGCAGACAGCGCGCGCGCGCGCACTATCGGAATGCGCGAACATTCCATGGTACAATGAGATCTCATTGAAATCGCTTAGGTCTGTATCGGATTTGATAACAACGCCGCGCGTCGAGAGATTAGTATCGTCTTCCCATCGCGCGGCGATGACTCGATGCATTGGGCCGCGCGGCCTCAAAAAGCGCGGGTCATCGCGTGGCTGCGGCGAAACACACACGAACGATCACCACCGCCGACGTCGTCGCCGCTACGGCCGCTCGAAGGAATCGCGGGAGACCGGAGGAACCTGTCTGCCCGCAAAAATTCGAGCGCGTGCAGATAATGCCCGACGTGTATTACCGTTATTATGCCAGTCATTTACGTGCTGTGGAAACGATGGTTTCTTTTTCTCCCCCTTCTCTCCCTCTCTCTCTCTCTCTCTCTGCAAATATCCGTCATGTGCGGTACGCGCAGAGATAGAAGGGGTGCTCCCTTTTTCTCCTTGTGCATACCTGAACATTAATATATGTACAGAATTCGGGAGTACGGTAACAACATTTGTGGTGCAAACAACGATCGCGGAGATGTATTTTCGGGATCCCGTGAGCGAGTTTTTTTCGCGATCCATGAGGTGAAATACGACGGACAAGTTACTGACACATTTTCAACTACATAATGAATACATACGAAAGAAACGAAAGTGTATATATAATTTTTATAAATAATTGTAAATCAATTCAATTTATTTGTGAAACCAGAAATGTAGTAATAATAGATTTTAATTTTTATGCTAATTTATAAAATTATTCTATAAAAAGTAGTTTTTTTATTCCGTTTTCTAAATTTTAATTTTTGAATTTAAAATTGCAATTTAACAGATCTTACATTACAAAAATACTCTTTTACATTATCAAAATGGTAATAATAATAATAATCAATACACCTCACATGAAATATGACAATTAGAATACTGATCATATCGGTGGATCGTCGGGCGTAAATTGACACTCTCGGTGTTTGAAGATTTGTAGTAACAAGCGAGAGGAGCGGCTTGAACAATCCTCACGAGGCTACCCCGGATGAGATCCTTCAGAGTGGAAAACGTTCTCTCGTCCGCCATTTCATCGGCGCGGAGTGAAAACGCGTTTGTCGGCGGCGTTTGCGCGCGCCGGGCGCCTCGAGTTTAGCCGACGTTAAAGCGGAAGTGCAACGGAGATGCTGCGCCGCGGCGTGGCGCGAGGGGGGGAAGAGAGAAGAAGAGACGTAGAAAAAACAGGGGCGAGGGAGGAACGGGAGCTTAGGAGCGGCCGCGTGAGATAGGTAGAAGCGTGAGAAAGAGGTAGGAGGGGTAAAAAGGCGACAACACAGAGAAGAGACAGAGAGAGTCGAGAAAACGTAGGAGGAAGGCGGTAGTCTCGATGTTCTCCTCCTCTTGGGTCGCGGAGGGCGTATAGTAATGTTCGAGTTGGCAGACTCGGGGTCGAGTGGGGGTCTCCCTCTCTCTCTCTCTCTTCCTCTATTCTTTTCTTTGTCTCTGTCGCACGTGTCTTCTCCTCCTGCAGTGTATGTGCGTGTGCCCCTCTCTCTTTTTCTCTCTCTCTCTCCGTTACCTTTCCACCTGTTATGCGACGCTGTGCCATGCTGCATTGGCACAGGTGTGCGCGACCGCGTAACCAGCGATAGAGCTCGCGCACACACAGTTCTCTTCAGCCTCCTCGGTCTCTAACAGAATCCCTCCTCCCCGACCTTTCTCTTCTACCTTTCTGTCTCCTCGCGTCTCTTTTTCCCTCTTTCTTTCTCTCTCTCTCTCTCTCTTTCTCACTCTCCCTCTATTCCATGCAACATCAACTCGACTCTGTCTTTCTCGGCGAACGAGCAGGCCGATCGCGTGGGCGGCGAAAATCGTCTTCCCCTCTACACCGAGACGCTTTCACGGTCCTACCTATATACGTTCGGCTTCTCTGCACCTGCAGCAGGGGCATACCTACTGTCACGCCCAGTAGTTCGATTATAATCGAACCTGCTGCACGTGTACTTCCTCCGCTGAACACATTCTTTTGTCGAAGACGATTTCAAAATCCCGTACACGTGTCAATGATCTATTTATTACTGACAAAATACAATTTCTGAAAAAAAAATCAGCATTAAATTAAATGTCATATTATCCGCCAAAAACTTCACTTACAAATGAACATAATAGTTTGCGAAAATTTTAAAACGTCAGTACGTAAACAAATTTTTTTTTCTGATTTAAAAGAGCAGAGATCATATAAAAAAATTTTCTACATTGCGTTTATTTTAATCTTGTAAATCTAAGAAGATTAGAGACCTTTGGATCGAAAGTAATAGCAGCAAAATTTCGAGTCGGGTTGACGAGATTTTACATTCAAGCACCCGCTCTCTTTGCAAACGAAATGTAGCTGCCCCACGGGTGTACGCAAAAAAGCAAATTATCTCCTCTGGCAGATGCGTATATTTCTCTGAAATAAATTTTCGTTCTCCATAAATTACCAACCTGCCAAACACGCGACGCACCTGTGCGTGAAATTAGTACATTAACACGTTTCACTGTACTACTTTTATATATTTTAATAAGTATTACGGTTAGCACTATATTATACCAATAAAATGCACGTACATACATATGTATACATCGTGTGCGAAAAATCTTCATGTGACATTTGAGAAACAAATGTGGTTGAATCTTTTTTTTATTTATTTATCCAAACGTTGTTGGTCTATCAATAAATAGACAATATTTTTCGCAATTTTCTTTATCATTACTTTGATCACATCTCCCTTTGCATAAGTTCAAATATTATTTTACGCTAGGAAAAGCGTGCTCAACAAAATTTTACCTTCTAGTTTTTTATACCTTCGCATATCTATGGCGACAAAGTATGTATAATGCATACTTTAAAAAGCAAAGAAATATAGTTACGATAATATATGATTTGTGTCATAATAAAACAAAATGATCTACGTCTAATAAAACAAAATGATCTAAAAAAAAAAACAATATGATCTCGGATTTGAATATAACGAGATAGTTAATTCTATTCAAAACATTTCTTCATAACTATCTTTATCAAAATGTGCTTAATCGATAATGCTTATCGATTTTTAATTACGATTTTTCAAGCCGTGACACAGAAAACGCTTTTGTTAGATATATATAAGGATAATCGTCAATTTTTGTCGGTAATAATGTAAAATCTACACACGTAATCAGAATCGCGTTAAACAGTTTCTTATTACTTAATAATGTGTATTATTTGATTAAAAAACGAGAATATATCATATATCAATGCATTTACATCTATAAAAAATATCTTCACGTATTTGTGTATATATATATATATATATATATGCCACGACAATATCGTTATTACGCGCGACAACATGGTCTACAAAGGCGGAGCGAAGCCATACAGGGGCACCGTGTTTTGTGCATCAGGAACAAGGGGGAGGCGAGCGTGCGCCGCCGTGGTTCTACGCTGGCGCGTGTATGTCCATATCCGTTTGTCCATTTGCGTATCGGCCGGCGCTTTATGGGAATTAGCAGTGTATTGTGGACTGCCGGTGGGCGGGCTGTGTGTGCACCGGTGCACGAGACACGACCGCAGGCACGTCCACCCCCGCAATCCGACATCGGTGGCGGTAGCGACGGCGGGGGTTGCAGCGGGATAGCCGAAGGGAATAGCAAGAGATAAAGAGAGAGAGAGAGAGAGAAAGAAAGAGGAACAGAGAGAGAGGGAAAGAGAGAGAGAGAGTCGAGCAAGAGACACAACGGTTACGAGTAGAGGGAATTGCCGTGACCCCCGAGGAGGGGGGAATGATTCTCTCTCTGCACCACTGTTTGTCAATACGTGAGCGATATGATCACCAAGTATAATCACCGGCGAACCCGAGAGAGCGCCGGGCTTTCTGTCAATAGAATGCTACTTTGTGTGACCACCCGCGACCCCTCGGCTCACTCATCCCGCTTTTCCATTCCTCTGTCAATCTCCGCTCTCTCTCCCCGCGTCAGCGCTCCCGTCGCTTATATATTGTATCAAACGCATCCGAGCGTCCGCCCTCTGAAGCCGCACATCGCCGCTCGTAAAATCCGTATCGACCACGAAGCCGGTAATGCGTACACGTACTTGACGTATATGCGCACGTGCGCGTGCACGCATACGAAGAGAGATATGTGCATAGAAATACAAACGCATAGAAAAGCCCCCGCGGAACGGCGACGTGGACCGCCACGTTACCGCGTGTGTTTCCGCGAACAAAAATATGTCCTTCGTTCTGCATATTTGCGCGACGTCTGTTTTTGTTTTGCTGCGTTACATACGGCACATGCACACCCCCGCCTCCGTTCTGGGATTTTTTTTGTTTTTTTTGCACGCGAGTTCAACTCGCCGTCTACAAAGAGAGAATTGCGCGCGCGGCGCGGTATCGCGGCCATTACGATCGCGAGGTGTATGTATACGCATGACAAAACGTGCATTCCGGCGCGATGTAATGCGTACACGTGCAAAAAACGAGAGAGAGAGAAAATCAATGACGAAACCATTACTTGTGTTTATCCGATAATTACGGTGCGTAAGCCATCGTGCGCGCCACAGCGCATAATTAGCGGTTGTTGTCGGTAACGGGATGTTTAACAGGTTGATTAGCTCATATTTCATTAGATACCTCGTTACATATTATATTAAGGTGAAAAATGATTCGCGTTACTGGAGCGGTTACTGGTCGCGCTAAGAAATTAATAAAAATGTCGCGCGCGTGCGTTTCATATTAAAAGCTCATTATATAAAAATGCGATTATTATTTCAAAACTACACATTGTGGTTTTGAAAAAAGTTTTTAAATTATATATAATCTATGTGACGAAATCACACAACATGGTCTTCATATAATGATACGACTTGCGTATATTTACGCGCAACATACAACAAACATTATTACTCTCCTGAAAACGAGTTTCGTGATTTTTAAATAAATTTCGTCATTTCTCTTCGTTTTCTCATTATTTTCCCTTATTTGCGTCACGTGTTTAGCCGCCCGTCATCGTTCTCATTGCCGACGCTTACACCTCGCTTTACCCACACTGCGGCTATATATCTCTCCCCGCGATTCCGCTTCCACTAACGAAGCTTCCGCAAAGTGCGCATTATCCCCGCGATGCGTCGTCGCAACGATTTTTGCCAGAGCGCGATTCGGTCTCCCGTTAAACAGGCTAAACGAGCGCGGTCGTGTTTTCTGCCTCTCCATCCGCTTTTGCGAACGAGAGACGTCGACTTACGCGCGCATTCGCGCGCGAACACCTATCTTCTTTCCGTTCAGCATCCCCCGTGTTCGTTGTCGTCGTCGTCGTCGTCGTCGGACGGGCAAATCATCGCGAGAGTGGGAGACCACGTTACCGCGACGACCAGGTCGGAGTATCTTGTCGAGCGATCAAAGAATTACCGCACTCGAGCGGCAAGGCCGACGGTTTTTGTCGTTTGATCGTGAACGTTTGTGCACCTCGAGACAGATGTGTAATTTGCACAGGTTTCAGTTCACTCTCCGGAACACACAAAGTTCCAGTCGGCTGCTGATTTTTCAAAAATCCCCATTTTCGCACATGTAAAACTCTAAGAACGCCTATATGTAAAAGCAATTAGTACAAAGGTATTGTTATGTATTTTGAAAAATCAGGATTTACTGTCGCGGTGCATGTATCTCAGTTAAAAAAAAAAAACTGTAACGTTAAAGAGTTTACGCATAACTGCGAGAACGCGCAGTGAATAGCAACCGACATCTATGTTGATCCATAGACTCATATGTGGCCGGCGTAAAAATTGAAAATGCCAGTGCTGCAATAATTGAAGGTTTCAATCGAATTTATTGGCGCCAAAAGCGCGCGTTCGGTATCGCATGAAATTGAATTACAGCTTGAAAAAAAAAAAAAAAAAGGGATGAGAGAGAGTGAGAGAGAGAACGACACTTGTAACCCGATCGCCGCTGCGTTTCTAGGCATCGAAAGCTGATCGAGAACCATCGGCGTAAAACGCGTTCAATCAGCTCCGTATACGTATCCATTCGAAACGGCCCCGGCATATCGGAAGTAATACTGCACTCCAAAAATCGACGATACGATTACACGCGTACCTGTTTTCGTATTTTTTAACCGTAACTGCAGCTACCCAACCCGTTATTCAACGTCCGATTGAATGGCCGTAACAAGGCGTAACTCGTTTTTTTTTCCGATACACGTTGCTGCGTGTCTCTCTCTCTCTCTCTCTCTCTCTCTCTTTCGCATATATACATATATATAACAGTTCAGATATGATCGGTATCATTATCAATATAAATCGTGAGGCGTATCAGTATCTTGTTAATATAAATATATTAACACACACTGAGCACCCGTGATGGGTATAATCGTCATGGTCGGTAGCCATCTAGCTGTTGGATTCGGATTACATAGTGATGTTTATGATTTAAATGCAGTTCCAATTAGTGTATAGAAATAATACACCAGTAAATATAAATATGTATGTCAGTGAGAATTAATTGCAACGTGAGGAAAACTAGAAATATGAACAACATTTTTTTACGTCTTGAATTTATAGTTATCTTTTTTTTTTCTTTGCGTCGCGCGTTTTGCAGTCAATTTCACAATGCTTGCCGGTTACTTTATCACACATCAAAGAAAATATTTATGGCGTTTTTAACGGAGGGGGTAGTTGAACACGACGAAACGAACATTTGAAATCACACGAATTCATTACTAAATACGTTTGCTCAGAAAATCTTCCCTTCTTACGCGTTTTCGTGTGAGAATAGCTTACCTATATATTCTTTTGATACGCAACCGAGTGTATCGCACAAAATATCTTAATCGAGTCGGTGACGGCTATTACATTAATTACGAAATAATTATGTCGCCGGACAAATGCTTTTAAAGCTCTCTCGCGAGGGTGCAAGAAACAGCGAGCTCGCTAATGTATCCGTAACACGTCTGGACCACTCGTCTGCGACGTTACGCATCGCGAACCCTCTCTCGCGCGACTCTTCTTGGCCGCTACCTTGGCGCTCGCTCCTCAACCTCTGATTTTCCGTGACGAGAGAAAGACCTCTCGTAATTATTTTTCTCATTAATGCGCCCCATTGTTGACGCGCGTAACGGCGGTATCGGCACGTACTTATGTACCGGCGCGTTTCTTAATTACATTCTCGGGTGAAACGAAGCGTCGGTACAAAGAAATTTCGCGGACGCTTCGCGGTTAACGAGCGCGGTAAGATCGGTATAATTATCGCAGATAATAATATCGAGGAGAGAAGAAGAAATGCCATTGTTACCAATTTGAAAATATATAAAATAATAATGAACTTATTAATCTTTTGTGCTTATATACGGATCGTATTATTTTTTGTCTTGTCTTATAATGTTATGGTAAAGATCACAAAAGAAAAGATTTTCGCTGCTTTTAGATCAGACACTTCACTTTTCTCCCCTGACAGTATTATTGTCGAAAGAGAATCGCGGATCGTGGAACACGAGACAATTATCCTCACTAATTCTTTTGTTCCAACGAAAAGCATCATTGCAAAAAGGATGAATATCCGCGCGGATATTGGAGCGAACCGTAGTCGCGCCTCCGTAGACTCAGTCATTCTTATCTAACGTCGGGAGCCCCCACGTTAGCGGCGCGGATTGTTAACTGAATCCGGGAGCCGGCATTGTTCGAGGGTACCGAGCGCGCAACAGTAGCCCATTGTATTCTCGCGGACACGTCCGTCGACTTTTCTTCCTCTGTCTCCCGATAGCTTTTTCTCTCGTTACGCGATTCGTCACCGCGTCCCCGCGACTGATTGTTTCTCTCTCCCGGCTCTTCATTGTGACTTCGCGAGTCCCACGTATATTGTTCGTGTTCGATTGTCGAGCAGCGCTCGACAATTCCCGCCGTGAATCTCATCTTCTATTCGCACCGCGAGATCTCCTCCTTCCGGTCGTCCGTTTATCGAGAGTGCTGGCCTACCTTTCGCAAGACGCGTCTTTGAGCTCGCAAACGTGACCGTGCGCAATCGCGGATTATAATGCGCGTTTCGATTCGCGGCGCCGAGAATAGTTCAAAGTAAATATCATACTGCGAACGGTACCTTTTAATCTTCCACCAGTGATTACTCTGATTGCATTATGACCCGGCCGCGAACAGACGCGGTTTCTCGAGAGGGATATTTTACCGATTTAACGCTGCTGTAACACGCGGCCGTGAGAATTGTCGTGGTAAGTGGCAGTGTCTTCATCTTTAACCGATTTGACCCGTGAATGATCTTCTCGCAACGATCACGTAGATGACCCATGTCTGAGTGAAGTGCTGGGAAACTTTTAATGGTGATGCGATCTCATCAAATTTTATAGAACATTTAAGGGAACAAAATACAAAAATGAAGGATATTTGATCTTACGTTTTCCCATTTTTTAAAAATTTTAGATAATTTTTGCAGTAGTCAATCATCATTTTTAGTTTTAACACTATCGAGCGAATATGTAAAACCTTATTTTTCAATGATGCGCTGTAATATTTGAAAAGCTAGACACAAGATCATTGATTTGATAAAATCGGGATGTGAGTGTTTTTTGTTAATTCACCAAAAAATGCCTATTTTTAGATTTCTCAGTGGTAAGCAATTTGAGATTCACAATTCAAGCGCCTCTGCGGAATAATTGAGCGCACGACAATAGACGCGAATTTCGGAGCGCAGTATTTAAATCTAGATATATCTCGCAGCGCGATGGTGAGGACTATAGAATGAAGTGGAAGTAGGTACCCCGGGCACATTGAGTGCGGTTATACTTGTAACTTGGACGGCGACCCCGTAAGAGAGAAGGAGAAATGAGAGAGAGAGCAAGCCGTATAGCGAGAGTGCTGCAGTAGTAAGAATTCTACCGCGCGCGCGAATGTGAATGAGCTCCGCAGCTGCCACATTCCTATGTGCCATCACCGTGATTTCCTTCCATTTTCTCTACTCTTCTCCCCGAATATCCGAGGTAGATCTCGCAAGAGAGAGGAAGAGAGAGAGAGAGAGAGAGAGAGAAGGAGACAGATTCGCGTTTAATTGCGAATTTTACTTGCTCAAGTCAATGCACACAAAAATTCGTTCGAATCAACCTCAGTCTCGTCACAACACTCTTTTAATTTATCGATTATCTCGGACAAGTAAAACAGATTCGATCTCTTTTTGGTGTTATCCAGAATTGCAAATGAGACTGCAACGTAATTACGCAAGAATATCTCGTGAAACATATTAAATGTTTATTTTCTCTCTTGTTTATATAATAGTGTAATATTTGATACAAATTTTGAAACTAGTAACGCGATATAATTATGTTAAATTATATCGTATAATATAAACGATATTTCAAAGATTTGCTTTCGTAGTTTGTAAATAAAATCTAATACTATTAACGTAAATTAGTTATTTCTTAAACACTCAGTACTGAGATATAAAATTTATTCCTAAATAAATGTATGTATAAATAAAAATAAAATTAAAGTGTAAAAATATTATAAGCAATACAGAGAGATATTATAAAATCAATTATCAAGAAGAATAATTAAACGTTTTATCCGCCGTGTTTGTGTGAAACATAAATGTTTTGTATCTCGCGTGATGTGATTACGTCCTTATAAGAGGATCGGCCGTAAGTTCTATTCTCGCGCTTATTTCTGGTGCGTGTCGTCCGAATATTTATTTCAGTTCTCACGTTTCGGCGACGCGTGCATGCATATAAAAGCGCGGGGATGCGAGAGCGCGCGCGAGTTTAAGCGGGCAAGCGCCGGGATAAATATTGCATACTTGCGCGGAATGTGCACCGCGGCGCGAAGGTGCCGATATCAGCTTACGGTACATACGCGCGCCGCGTAAACGAGCCTTTTCGGAGAACGCGAGCGTGCAGCTTTTACTTGCTCTGATATGGATTCGAGTTATTTCGCTCCCGCTTTATTATGACAGTAAACGATTCCATAACATACGTTCCTCACGCCATATCACGTTGCATATTGGGATTACTATTGAATCATTTTAAACGCATTCATTTAAATAGACTAACATGTTGCGGAAGAGAGGGAATATGTAGTTTTGTTTTTTTGTTTTTTTTGTTTTTGTTTTTTAATATCTTCATAATGTCTGCCGCAACTTCTGTATTATACACGTTCGCTGAATAAAAAACACGTCTTAATCGATAATTAAGACATACAATATTTCAATTCCTTGCGATTCTTGTTTTTGTTGTGTAACATGGTAATCTCTGTGGTTAGTCGCATAATTGCGTTGTTGTGTGCGAACGTGTGTTGCATGTGCGCTTAGCACGTGCAAAAAAACGCCGTGCTTATCTACATATAATTGTGGTTAAAATCATATTCAAAATTATTCATCGCAATGTACGCGTATAATTCTTCTCTTTTGCAACACAGAAGAATTGCAAAAACTTCTAATTAACGTAGAACAGACGCAAGCAAAACAGTTAGGTATGTTCGCCGCGATTTTATTAATTGTCACGAAATATAGCCGATAGTACATCATGAATTTTACAATTTTATGTGCACATTAAAGCTTCTTGAAATCCAGAAATAGCTTTTTGTGCCTTATCCATAGAATCAACAAATAAGATAGAGATTATATTCATACAATATATGTGCGACGCGTGACAGACAGCAAGTTGCATGTTACCGCGGTGTTGGAAAATCTAATTAATTTGCATTAAATTTATATATATGCAAGATCTGTGTTTCCAAAGATAGACAGTGACACTGTCGGATATACTGTTTCTCTCTCTCTTTCTCTTTCTCTCATCTTCTCCCTCTCTTTCCCGTTAAATCTGGCATTTCTGAATGTATTTCACAATAATCTCGAAATTTATTTTATTTAATCTGCACGCGCGAGAAAATTGATCTTTTCTCGGGAGATCTGAATTACGCGTCATCAGTCAACGAGCACGCGGATCTCTCGTTTTTTTCTCTCTCTCTTTTAATATGTATCTATATATACATGTTTAACGATGAATCGAGCAATTTCTTTCCGACGGAAAAAGATCTTGCACAATTGTATTCACTCACGCGCGTACAATTACGCGTCGTCGACATCATGAATTAGAATCGCGGTTACGCTGCTTGAATATACGAGAGAAGCGCGCACTGCGGCACGTGCATCGCGTGCGTTATTTTCCGTTTCTCCTCTAAGCGAGCGTCGGAACGTAGAAGAAGAAAGCGGATTAAAACGAACTAAAATATAATCAACAAACGTGAAAAAGAGAGAAAAAAAAGAAAGAAAGAAAGAAGTAAGATTTTGCGGCGTGTGCGAGCCGCGTAGCACATGTATATAAAATTAATTAAAGTCGGTTGAGAGATAAAGAGAAAAATGCAAAGGGAGCTGCTTATTGTACTCATCGCACAACTCGGAAAGGGGGCATATAACAAACGGGGTAAGATGCATACGGTGGCGCGTACTCTTCTCGCGTATATATTGTAGTGTAACCCTCCATCTTCTTCTTATTGCTTTCTCCCTAGTTCTCTTCGTCGTGCGCGCTACTTCAACGTATTACCTCTCACTAGGGTCATCAACTAGCGGAAATGTGGGTTGCGGTCGTGCGGCGCCAAACAAATCTTGACTTGTTAGGAGTTAATCACTTTCCGCCTTGCGTATCTTTTAGTATTGTTTTAATCCTCGAGTGACTGAGCAAAACAAAATCGAATTATTTGCTTCTAATCAGTTTTAGAAGTTATTATTTTTTCTTTTACCGAGCTTCTTATAAAAAACTATTTTTTCTGAGAAAAAAACATTTACTTTTTATATTTAAAATAATAAATTTATTAATTCTCTGGGTCATCGACTCTCTTTTTGTAAACAGTTATGTTATTTCTGTCTTTGCTCATTTTTACTAGTTAGAGACGAATGCATTTTGCGACACTTTTCGAAGCAAAAACATTTTTCAACCTGATTAGACCTAGCCGGAATTTATCTTTCTTTGCATTAATAGAAGTGTGACAATAGAAGTTGTAGTCACACATGCGTTCTATTGCATGACATTACAACAAAGATCGTGAGAAAAGTGACACTCGCGGCACTTTTGGTAAGACGAAAACTTCTTCATTCTCGCGAGCTGAAAGACGCGTTTGTTGACGCGGTATAAACCGATCGAGGTGTCAAAGTGGTATAGTGACAGTACGGTTGTCGGTTGCTACGCCACTAGAGATAGAGGATTCTCCGAGGGATCTCGAGGGGGGAAGAGGGGTGATCGTTGATAGGAACGCCGATGATGGAGACAAAGAGAGTCCCTCGAGTAGTTCTCGCAGAACGAAAGGGGAAGGATGTGAGAAAGACGTATGTCTCTTCCTTCCTTCCTTCTCTCATCTTCTTTCTCGCTCTTTTTCTCTCTTCTTCTCTGTTGCTGAAAGAAACGAATTGAGCCAAAGGAAGCGACGTGAAAAAAAGAAGATACGCCGGCAGGAAAGTAAGAAGGAACCGAAAGAGACAGCGACGCGATTGCCGTCTTGCTTGCTTCAAAGTTGACGGGGGTTGTACTTCGGACACGTCCCGACATTCCCCCGGTCCCCAGAGATAGTCACACACCATCTCACCCTTACCGCACACAATCCTCACGGAAAGAACTCCCCGGTGGCGAGTGTAAGAAGCCGAGGACAATAATCCTGCTGACAGCCGGCTCATCGCCGCAGCTTATTTCGATCCGCGACGAGTCTTTCCGAGACGAACACTGTCCGCATCCGAGTCCGGTATACACGCCTGTCGTAATATCGGGATTTAATGTTATTAACGCGCACTCACGTACATCAGAACAGAAGTCGGAGACTCGTAAAAAGCCGAAATGCTGAAAAAATAAAAGATCCATATTCGAAAACATCTTTGTGATATCTCGCGTCTCGATATGCGAAATAATTTTTCGCTTGACGCAGAATTTAATCTTACGGCACTAACAATTTATTTTAATCAAAGAAGACTTTGAGATAATTCGAACGATGTGCTAATTAGTAATATATTGCTAAGCGGGAGGACATGTATACTTAGCGTACAATGTTGACTGCGCAGAGATAAGAATATCTTCTTAACGGAAAGAAATAAAGATATGCGAAAATAAAACCGCTTATGCAACAAAAAGGCTAAGATCTTTCAAGTCCAATAAATTGCGAAGTGGCTCAAATATTTAATCTGTGCTTGCGCGCGGGCACGGAAATACATTGTTCACGACGGGCCGCAAAAAAGTGAATATTCGCATTTAAAAAGTGTTTAATCCTTTCATTATTTTCCTTCAAATCTTGCGAAGCCATTTGAGAAAACATTTTCGGCAAAATATTCAAATGAGTTGTATTGTGTGTGTGTGTGTGTTAACGATGAGAAATTCGTGTTTACGACAATTCGCGTGAATTGTGAACGAATATCGTGAGAATTTTCGAACATAATTCAAAACAAAAAGAAGAAAAATGTTTTGTCGCAATTTTGAATGAAGAACTTGAATTTTCGATAGGCGCAATTCAAGTACGAACGTCGACCACTGTCGTGTTTGTCGGTATTTGTGTCAGTTAACAGGGATGTAGACCAAAATCGCAAAAGACCGAACAATGTGTCATGTATGAACGCGCATCATCGTGCGAAAACGTCGTGCAGTTTAAGGGCGATGAAACGCACGCATTTACAAAGTATCTCCTCGACGCAGTTAATGTCGCACCGCGTTCGCACCTCTCACGCACTTCTAACGATCCCATTTGCAGAAGCTTGTTACAGAAATGCATCAGATATTCTAATGTATTCCGTTCATGTCGCAAACAACAATGATTATTCTTCACGTATCCATATATTATACTCTGGGGGGGAAAAAAAAAACAGTGAATGCATAACGAGGATGTTTTCTCTATTCAGTAAGAAGACCGCATATTATCTGTGACAATATTTCTTAATTGGTCATTTACTGGCGCGATTATCTTAATCTTTTTCCCGGAAAGAGAGAAGTATCGGAGCAATGATGTAACCGTTTGATAAGTGCAAAATCAAATAGCGAGGAATCACAGCAGCAATCTTACATATGTATATATATATATATATATATATATATGTATATATGGTTTTAATTCTGCCGGCATTATCACAAATTACTCGTAGAAACCGATGACGATGCGAATTGAAAATGAGAACAAAGTCGTCTTTGTGATATGTATCCGGGGATATTGAGACGAAACTCGCGTAATAAACGCCGCCGCTGCACACCAATCGCACATTCACAGATAATATCGAACGGAATACGGTGTATCGGCAATACGGGTACACGCGGCAACGGAATTATTAATATTAGCGCTTTCGTGTGCGCGAGAGCGCGAGAAACCGGCTCGATGATCGACCGATTTGTTTATCCGCCAATGCGGAATATCAAAAGGATTTTAGAGGCAGCGAATAGATAATAAACATCGGCCAATAAAGATATCTGAAAATACGGTGCTGTAATACACCGCCACCGTGTCTGTATCCGAACGCGCGTCCAACTACGGACTGGCCTGATCTATGATTATGGATTCCACGAGGCCGATAGCGCACTCTTCTGTCTTTTGACGATCGCGCGCGAGATGTGCCTGGAACAGACTGCTCTCTGCAGTCCCCGAGAAAGGTACATAAATCGTGCCATCATTCCACCAGAATACACACAAGATACGATTATATGCGATTTTTTTTTTTTTTTTTCTACAAAGCGCGAAATTTCTTTTTCTCAACATTTAAAGCTGAGCGCGCAATCAGCATAGCGAAAAATAGCGAACGCGCGTAAATTGACGCAAACACAATAGAATTCACGATGAAAAAGAGACGACGGATTCTCGAAAAGACGGACCGGGGCGATGTTACCTCCCCACACAAACATCTATACTCCTCCGTCACACTCGAAAAGCGGCGCCACGAAAATACCGCTTCCGGTTGCCCTAGATTCCCGCAATTCATACGAGTCCTCTTTTCTCTTTCTCTCTCGTCTCTCTCTCTCTCTCTCTCTCTTCTCTCTCTCTCTCTCTTCTATAGAGTTGCGACGCGAGCTCTGTACAGAGCGAATCCCGTTCAAAGCGCTTCATCATTTATGTATCCAGTGACCACCCTCTTATGTGTCGATAGAGATTCTCTTTCTCCCTCTTTCCGCGCGACTCTTTTAAAATTCCATTAAAGAGTGCAGCGGCGCTTTTGTTTTTTATTCCTCGGCTCCTTGTTGTCCTCGGCTGCGCAAAGGACTAGCAAAGCAGATCGGTTCTTCGCGCGTCCCTCCCTCTCTCGCGTCCCGTTCAATCGATTATTCATAAAGCTATGTATTTCGGACGAAGGCGATCGAGCGATAAGATTGCGCCTGACATCCGGGAGGGCCCATAATCCGATCTACGTTGCGGGGTTGTTCACGTCGGTTTGGAGTCGTCGCGCGCGCGCTCTTGGCAGCGCGACGTAATTTTAGACAGTATCCGCGCAGTGACAGTCTTTATAACGCACGTGAAGTATGAACCACTTCCGGTGGATCTACGTCACCCAGCATGTCCCCCTTGCACTCGCAACTCCAGTGGCTCCGATTCTAAATCTAGACAAGCGAATTTCGTGGCCTTTAGCCTCGCATTTTGTGGCGACGCCCGCTGCATATCGCGCCGACAAAAATCAGTTCGGTCGTGATGCAATGCAATATTGTTTGTACACTTAAGAAAAAAAAACATCTTTATATGCAAGAACGCGCCGTGAATTTTCAACAAGTACGGTAATTACTTTTTTTCGAATTTCAGACCGCGTACATGTGTTGACATTGCAAACACATCATAACATTAAAAAATTGATGAATATCGTTGTCAAATTAATTATTCATTAATTTTGCGCGCGATTATTATACTAATCTGAAAAAGGTGACAGTTTTTCTCGCGTTATTTGAATGCTCGATCGATGATCCGGTAAAAAATAAAGTCGAATAATGATTATTGCGGGGCGAGAAGGGAGAGGGTAGGTATGTTTCGGTAATTGCGAGGCTAAGTTTAGGCGGTGCAGTTGGCGTCAATGCGCGGATGCATATTCAGAACGGAGCTCCTTATATTCTTATGCTCACTTACTAAACCGCCGCGTCGCGTGTAGATGTGAATGTGAATGGAACTTGCTGGCACCCCGCCTGTTTATATTTAGCCACTGTGGGCGGTATAGCTGTCACGGATACGTATCATCGGCATAACTGAACTGTGCAAATGAATAATGAAGTTCCAGTCGCCTCTCTCTCGCCTGTCTCTCTCTCTCTCTCTCTCTCTCTTTCTTTCTTTCGCTTTCTCCTCTCCTCTCTTACTCTCTCTTCTCTCTCCTCCTTCGCTGTGTCGCCTTTGCTCGCCCATTATAGATGCCGCGAACCGAAGATGTTACCCGAATTGGCGTTACCCGGTCGCGACGCATTGTCTTCTCCCGGTGGCCGATTCCATCGCGTTACCGAAACGAACGCGACATGTGGTCTCAATGAACGCATATGCGCGTATGCGCTTCGCAGGAACATAAACGCACAGTTCGGCAAGCCTTTGAGCCTCGGGCCTCTTGCCGTACCGACGCGTCGTAAAAGATAGTAACGTCAACGAATGCAGAATGGAGAACGCAGTCATACGATACTCTTAATGACTCGTAATGAACTGTCCGGTTAATTTCGCGCACAGCTTAATACAACGCGCTTTAATGCAACAATAACTGTATTCCTCTTGTCTCCACCGAGAGCCTTGACACATTATCAAAAGAAATAAAAAAAACCTATAACGAAATCTATAACAAAACCTTTTGTGTTTTGATGATATCACAAACTTATTACCTCAATGCGGAAGGTTCACAATGTGAAACACAAAGTTGGAGACGATTGATCAAAGTTGGAGATCGATTTTTCGCATATATAACGTGTAGTCATTTCGCTTCGATATCTGGTCTAGATTACATTGCTCGATATTTCTGCTATCGTTTTTAACAAACCCGCGAAGATCATAAGAAGTGTCTGGCAATAACTAATTGACACGGAAGGTCACTGCTTATCGCCGCTTGTGCAACACTGTTTTGCACAGACGTGTTGTCGTACTGAGTGACACACAAACTGAACGTCCGTAATTTTTTTTTTTTTTTTTTCATAGCGTAACTGTTCATTATACAATATTGTTTTATAATTACGTATAAGTTGACGCGCGCTTTTTGTTTTTTCATTCTCCACGCCACGGCGTGGTAAAGATTCCGCGGAGTCGTCGTACATCTCCGATCGTAAATTAATTTTCCCTCCGTCGAATGTCAAAAAATTAATAAGTGCACGAAGCACTTCCCTCAAGGGAAAAGGACGGCAGCATCCACGGGTGCATCCGCGCGCGCGCGTTACTTCTCAGCTGGTGCACAGGCTGGATGAATAAACGTCTTCCTTATTGTCTAAAATAAACCCCACACATATTTGGATCGCAGCCAGGACGTAGAAAAGTAGTAAAGCACAATGATATTCGTCGTGTAAATTGTTGCGTTCCTTCTGTGTGGCAGGATTGGATCAAACGCGCTCGCCCGTTCAAGTCCGCGACTATACGGTACACGTCCTAATGCTATTAATATCGCGCACATTGGAAAATTCGCTGGCGATGCACTTGGCTGGAGGAAGCTCGGCTTGATAACGCGATATATATATTAACGGACGAGAACACGCGCAATTAGATTCTTTAACCTCTAAAGTGCGAAGCGATAATCGTCTTTTGTCGATGAGATATTATTGACATGCGATACCGCGTTGTAACATCGTGTTAAAATATACGTAATAAGTTGATACTCAAAGAAAAGATGAGATTGATAATTTGGTATTCAGAATTCCTTGATAAAACTGTGTTCCTACATTAAAATTATGCAGCGTAAAAATATGTGTGTGTGTGTGTGTGTGTGTGTTGATAAAATAAAAAATAAAATAAAATATTTATTCAGTAAACATTTATAATTGACACGTTTCGTACGCAAAATAATTTTTTATCCACGTGAAGTATAAAAAGTGATAGCAGCTTTTTTTTTTGACTCGAAACAACTATTAGATTTTTTTTTATCAACTAACCGCTGATTTATCAAGCAGTGGTTCCTTCTATGCAATGTGTTCGTAATATCAATAAAAATTCATATATGACGCAGAAGTGTGCTGTTTTGTATTTATTTGTATGTAAGGACGTTTATACAAGTTATATGAGTAAAATAATAATATAACTATGTAACTTATTTATATAAGCTTACATAAATGTCAGTAAAAGATGCAAGCATCGCGTTTGTACATAATCGAAGCAATGAATGATGTATAGTTTCCAGTGTAGTTTGTTGTATATATATTATTTTATTTAATTCGCTAAAAAAACCCGCTTTTGCACTACGGCTGATTTTTTGTTTTTGTTTTTTTTTTTTAATATTGTGTGAACAATAAAAGTTTTTCGTGCAATGCGCTAGCGAACTTGCATTCAAGTTATTAAGTAACGAAGACGAGTCTCTCTGACGCTGCAATATCTTCTCTTCATTGTAATGTCATATTAAAGCGCATTGCATGACGAGCTCGAGAAAAAAAGAGAATTCCGCGCTCAAACAACTGTAATCCGCGTCTGAAATATATGAAACATACCGTATGAAAAGCATGAAACGGTCTTTACGACGTTCGGGTCGTATACGAGTCGTTAGCGGCACAAAGTGGCAATCGCATCGCGCAATTTACTCTTACATTGTCCCGGCAACACGTCCAATATATTTTATCCGTGCGAACGAGTTGTTCCAATGTGTGTTTCACCCCCGCAATAGCGAACGTCATGATCTTGCCGCTATCGTCTCTGTGTGTTTCTCTTTCTCTTTCTCTCTTTCTCTCATCTCTCGGTACAGAGCCGTCGGTGCAGAGCGGAGCGCAGCGTCCCTTTAATTAGTGGTCCGTGTGTCTTTACAGTATCCCGCTCACATGACGGTCGACTCGCAGAAGCAAATCGAGATGCAGCGGCTGCAAACGGAGCACTTGAAACGGCAGCAAGAGCACATCATGCAGCACAGTATCCAAGAGTTGCAGGCTCAGATAACAAAGAGCCAGCTGAGCATGTCGGGGCAGTCGTTTATGTTCCTGCCATTTCTTGAGCAGCTCAGAGGGTTGCCCGTACAATCGTCCATGCCGCCGCCACCGGCTACATCGACCGCCGCCACCGGCAACAAGCACCTCAACTCCATCGCCAATGTACTGATTAGCAGTCATCGCGAAGGCCCGAGCTGGGCGACCGCGCATCTCGCGCAGATGACCACGCAGATGGAGAAGGAATCGTCGTCACCGGCACCGATCTCCTCTGCCGTAGCCCCGACGGCCCCGCCGCTTCAGGATCTCGACGCGCCGTTGAACCTCACCAAGCCGAAGTCTACGTCCTCGGGTGCCACAGCGTCCTCTTCGTCGCCCGGTAGCGATTCCCACTCGACCGGCGCCGGAAGCAGCGGTCAGCAGGAGCAACCGCTCGCGGCGACCGCACCCAAGCTTTTCCCGCCAGGACTGCCGATACCGCGGAATTATCTGCCGACGCTTCCTTACGCAGGCTTGCCGCCGCATCTCAGTACTCTATCTTCTCCGAGTGAGTGAAACATTTTACGATTGTTAGCAATAAAAACAAAGATATAAGAACGGAAATCAAACGTTGCTTCTATCGTTTGAGTGACGATGAATTAGATATCAAAACGACGAAGCAATGACGTTGTGTTTATGAATACCATTTCATTATGTTTGCGTGACAATTGCATATGTTTTTTTTTCTCAGAAATCTTGCATTGTGTGTCGATCAATTCTCCGTTAATCATAATTCGAATTGTATCGCGTGATTAAAGTAATTTACATTTTTTGCAGATGATTCGAGTGGCAGTAAAATCTCGTTAGTAAAACTTGTGCGCGATATATTCGTTCTTTTTTCACGGAACAAATGCAAATTGAAAATTGCAGTTAACGGCTTTTCAAAAGAAAAGCGCGATTAAGTGGCATGCGCGGCGCGATTTTATGCCGATGATGAACACTTCAAATCATCTTCGAGCAGACTAGTTTTCCACGATTGCTCGCGCGGCTTATCTTATCTTTTTTTTTTGTTTTTTTTTTATTTTTCATTCGAACGCTCATCCTAAGAGAAAGAACCTGTTTCGCTCGTATCTGGTTTTTGCCTGGACAGGCGCAATATATAGTTCTCGTGCCCATAATCAACGACGCGTAACGTGATTCCGCCCGATAAGGGATGCGTAATGAGATTCGCCAAGAGAAAAACCGCGAGATTTCCCAGCTGTAACGTCATTGTAACGTTAGAACGAGTCGTCTCGCAAGTCGTGTATCGCGACGTGTTGTCACTTTATCCACGATAATGTCTGTTAATAATTTAGCAGCAAGGAAAAACCAATCTCTTTTCTTTTTATGGAATTTTTTTATTTACAAATTATTACGAAGTATTGAATTTTTCAACTCTTCGAAAAACAAAACCAGCGATATCAACTAAAATTTTTGCCGAAGTTGAAATCGAGTTTGAATTGGACGAAGAATTCAACATTTTGGCCGATATCTCTCGGAGTCATTTTCTCGATTTCTCATATTCTTCGTCGCGCGCATAACCTCATTGCATTTCTCCGATGATCCGTTACAGTGAGCAAGGTAATGGCCAAAGACGAGGCCGGTGGACCGGGCGGATCCGCAGCGGCCGCTGCGGTCGCTGCCGTGGAAAAGCACTTTGCGATGCACGGGCTCTATTTGCCGCCGAGCGCGGGTGCGATGCCACCGTCGGCCCAAACTCAAAGGCCGATCAAACATTCGGGCTCTCGGGAAGAAACGCCTCAAGAAGAGCAAGACTTTCTCTCGACGCCTCACAGTGAGTAGATATCGAAATCGTATCGATCGAATCGCGGACTTGATATAATTAATTGCAATTGTGCATTTTGACTTATATAAAAGATTTAGAAGCGATGTTATATATGGAAAAATATAAATATATTTATTACATAAAGAATAAATATTCGACAATCACTCAAGTTCTCTCATCCTTGTCATCACACTTTTTTGTACATGTAATTCGATTTTAAAATTGCAGTGTGGCGAGATCCGGCGTATAAAGTAGCGGAAGACATAACGGAAAAAGGTAAGCAGTTCTATGAGTAACGATTAGGCTAATATTACACTCTTGTTTTGAGAGTGCCAAACGACGCCCTCACGAAATCAGATTCGTTTCTCACGAGAGTGTCGTGAATCACGACGACGACGTGACATCTAACGCCCCTGTTTCTCTATCTCTCTCTTTCTCTCCTCAGCTAAAATGGTGAGGCAGCAGAAACGGGAGGGTGAGAACAAGCCACATATCAAACGACCTATGAACGCATTCATGGTGTGGGCCAAAGATGAGCGCAGGAAGATCTTGAAAGCCTGTCCAGATATGCATAATTCTAACATATCAAAAATTCTCGGTAAGGAAACACCGTTAATATAATTCTCTTTATGGCTATTCTTCACACGATTTACTAATCGATGCAACATTCTGATTTAAATCAATTCAACTGATAGAGTTTGTATAATTATTAAACACATGTACATAAATTCTCCGATTTATATACTTTAAAATATGTAATGAAAAATATTAAAATTTTTTTTTCTGCACATAATATATACACTCAAAGGTAAATTTTTTACCGTAGAATATTTAATTATATGCTTTTGAACGCGGTGTATTTTTTTTTTGTTTTTTTGTTTTTTTACAGGCGCCCGGTGGAAGGCGATGTCGAACTCGGAGAAACAACCGTACTACGAGGAACAATCGCGGCTGTCGAAACTGCATATGGAGAAGCATCCGGACTATAGGTATCGACCGCGGCCGAAACGCACGTGTATCGTGGACGGCAAGAAGATGCGCATCTCCGAATACAAATCGCTGATGCGACAGCGACGACAGGAGATGCGGCAGCTGTGGTGCCGCGACGGCGGCACCGAGATGAACTTTCTGTCGCCAGTCGGTGCCGATCTCACCGGCACGCAGCATCATTCGAGCACGGGCGCTGGCCCGTCGGCGCGTCCGTCAGTCTCGCCGCCGGCGACGATGTTGAACGGCGGCAGCGGCGGCGGCAGCGGCACCGCCGGCCCGAGCTCGGACCATCCGTCATTCTATTATACGCAGGACAGTCTCTCGCCCACGGACATGATGAACTTCTCGCCCGAGAACTCCGGCTCGATCGGTGGGTACGACGCGAGTCCGCGGCATCACGACGAAGATTGAACCGCGGCTCCGGGTCAGCCATGCCTTTGGCCGCCCGGAGCGTCATCGTCCTCATCGTCGTCATCATCGTCGGCGGCAGCAGCTGCGGCGGCGGCCGCGGCGGCCGCGGCAGCGGCGTCCACGTCAAGACTTGCTCACGAGCTCTTCTGGTAATCGGGATGAGTTTGTCTGTCGCGGTATGACAGCCCGCTCGAATAGCGTCTCGAGTAAGCCGCAAACACGCACATAAGGACGCGAATTTGACTCACATTTCTTCACGTAGCAAAGCGAGCTGGAAGAAAGAATACGAGAAAGAGAGGAATCGAGCGTCTCGAAACCTCGTCCGAGGTTGTGATTTAAAAAAAAAAAAAAAAAAAAAATTTTTTCCGCTTCGATTCGCCGTTGTGATGTCGCTTGATTGTCGGTCGTTCTTATTCATCTATACCGCGAAGAAACGTTGATGAATGTGTTTAGTATTACATATGCCGGCGCTTTCATGAAAAATGAAAAACTGAGAAACGACCCCGAATAGTTCACCCTCTTCTCCGATCGAAGAAAAGTCTTCGTACGCGACTCCTGCCTGCAAATATCAATAAAAATGTCATTTTATCTCGTGGAATTATATTCACGCTCGATACAGCGTCCAAAATCTATTTGGCGACGCTTCCAAACACACACACACACGTTAAATATTTCGAAACGAACAGTGACAAATTATTACACTATTTTATTGAAAAAGCTAAGCGTCTTTTACATTCGCGCCGGTATTTCGCATTTTGATTTTCGCGTTCGCGCCTCTTTCCTATCGCTTCGCGATGTACCGCTATTTCGAGACAGTTCGTATCGAGACTCGAATGTGTTTATTCGCTTGCACGCGCAATAGTCGACGGCCGCGAACTCGCCTTGTGTTGAACTCGTTGTCTTCGTTTTTCCGTTGTGGCATTTCTCAAACGAAATACTTCACCGTACGCATTCTAAACTACCCGCTGTCTAAACTGAAAACAACACGAACGACGCCTCAAAGAGGTCGTAAAGACCGTGTATAGACGTTCTAATCTCTCGGACATTTTGTTTTCGCAACACACTCACGTTACACGGAGGGTGACGTTTCTTGCGCGCGTCGGCGGAGAACTTTCCGCGTTTCTCTTCGTTGTAATCAAAATACTATACAATTCGTTTGAAACTCACATCCACCGAATCGTGTCGATCATCAATAGTTTA
This sequence comes from Pseudomyrmex flavicornis, assembly GCA_014825475.1. Taxonomy (NCBI): domain Eukaryota; kingdom Metazoa; phylum Arthropoda; class Insecta; order Hymenoptera; family Formicidae; genus Pseudomyrmex; species Pseudomyrmex flavicornis. The sequence goes on from QVNW01000599.1 coordinate 53,945, forward strand.
ACACGCAGAGACAACCGGTGCGGAATCAGCGGCCAAAACCCGACGCTGCAACTTTTGATCGACCACGTACGTAGTCAAGATGAGAGATGACGCGTTATACATATTTATTCGCATAAATTTTTACAAGGCAATCGCGTGTCGGCTCGACGCAAAAATTGTGCCGAATACTTTTATCGAGTTGGATAAAGCGATATCGCGTAAACGCGTTGCGACATCGTCAAAAAAATCTTGTTCCTAATTCTTCCTAAGTGTGTATGTGTGTATCGATACGCCATTCCGGTCGGTTGTTTGTGTTGACAGACGGAGAAACAGAAGTATACAAAAAAAAAGAAAAAAAAACACAAAATTGATAAACAAAACTTTGATCCACATTGCAGCATTTCCTGTAATAATTGCGAGTCCGAACAACGCGCGTGTCAGCAATCTTATCTCGCGACCGCCAGTCAAGTTTTCTAATGTGTATGTATCGTATACATACACATTAAAAAGAAAAAATTTAAAAAAACTAAAATAAAAATAAAAATCCACCCACACTCGACACGTCGAACAAAAGGTGTCGTCGAAACAGAGTGAGAGAAAAGAAACACATAAGAGAGATAATCGCTCGCGCGATTGATCCCAGTGCGTGACAGTTTTGTTTAACGTAAATACTTAGTACTTATAGTATTTTCATCGTTAATTTATTGTCCGTAATGTAAAAAGAAAAAAACAATATGGCGGGTAGCCGAAGCAGATAATAGTCGACTGAGTAGCGGAACGCGCGGAATGGGGCGAGGAAAATGTACGAAGTAAGAAACATGAAAAATTAGCGAATCGTCGATATAATTAGTACAACGTTACGGTAGAACGTTCACGGAAATAATTAGCATTATATTTGTCGAAAAAAAGTATCAGCGCGCGTATCGAACGATCTAATCGTCACGCGCGACATGTCGCGTCGCATTCGTTCGAAGTGCGACGTAAAAAGAAAAACACATTGCGTTATATTATGTTTCTGTTTATTGTCGAAGTAACGTTTTACCAATACAAGAAGAAGGCGTGATTGGTAATAAAAGCGAATGGGATTGACGGGAATGATTACGGCCTCATGCAAAGCCGATGCAAAAAAAAAAAGGCATCGCACGGTTGTAACGTAGTAATATAGGCAGACGGTTTGTAGAACGATCGAACAAAGAAGAAGGTGATGATTTAGCTTGATGTGATAATACTTATGTGCCAAATAGAGTTTTCGCGGGCGGGGGTTAATCAAAAAAAAAAAAAAAAAAAAAAAAACCGCCTCGTTGGCTCAACGTAAAACGAATTCTTGCGACTCCTTTTCTTTTTTTTCACGTTTTTTCTCCTTTTCTTGTTATTTATGATCAGTGCAATTATACGTACATATATATATATATATATATATTTATATATGTATACGTAATATATATATATATGTATGTATATATATATATATATGTATATGTATATATATATATATATATATACATACACGGTACCTAATATTTTATAGAAAAAGAGCCAGTATATCTCCTCGATATGTATCTGCACCCGTTTCGTTGGGACTCGATCGGCGTCAGATTATAGGATAGCTTAATGTTGATAATAATTTATTTTATGTATATAATGGATTTGTACAATGTGTCGGGGAAGGATGAATTATCGGTCACGCGCTTCATCCGGCACGAGCGTCAATATTATTAATGTACAGTGTAATTATATTGTGATGTATCTACGTAGCTACAATTATATGTGTAATTATTCGAAGAATGTAGATTAACAATGTTAAAGGCGATACGCGTATTTTTATTTTCATTGTCATTATTGTCTCTATTATTACGATTATTATTGACACCATTATTATTATTAATTATTATTAATATTATTAATATTATCATTATTATGAATATTATACAGTTATTAATATCATCGTTGTTTATCTAGGACCATTATTCAAATGGTGAGCCCCTTCCTTATTACTTTTATAGTAGCGAAAAAGGTTGTACGTGCCAGTTTTAACAAGACAATAAGTAAAGTTTGTTGATTTATGCTTGAAATACTCAAAGTCAAATTTTGATATCATATATTTCACTCTTTGTAATATAAAAAGTTTTGGTTTCAGACGTTCTTTTTGTATGTTATAATATAACTGCAGAATATTGCATCTCCGAGAAAATGTAATCTATATAATTATCACATGTAAACTGTATTCGTACTTTCATTGAAAACTTTTGTTTTAAAGTGTTTCGTAAATCAACCTTTTATCGCCAGTTGGGCTTTCACAAGCAGAGTAAGAAAAAAAAACAAATGATAGAGCAAGTTTTTACTTAAAATAAAAAGATTGAATATTTTTGGGTGAAAGATCTGCCTATCTTGCATTTTCTTTCGATTGTGCCATATCTTCGTTATCGCGTATAAACATCGAAAATTAATGCAATTGTTTTCATGTTTGCAAAATTTTATGTGATCGAACTATTTGATGATACAAACTAACACGTGCAATAAAAAGAGTTCGACCCGCGTTTATTAATTTTTTTCTTTTTCTTTTTCTTCTGTTTTTTCTTTTAGATCCGTGTTTCATTACTTACAGTATGTTTAATTTAAATACAAAGTAGTTCTGCATTCCATCAACTCGATCAATTTTTCGTTCGTTTGATTGCTTGAAATTTAGCAATGATCTTTAGCGCGCGGCAATCTCCTTACTTTCAGATGTCACACGAACGTTACACGATTAAAAAAAAAAAATTCTCAGCGTACACAATTATTATATTTACTGGCCTTTAAATGCAACCAATGCGAATGCAAACTGTAAGAATAGTAAATTGTATAAATCGAATTACACTACTAAAATATATCATAGCATATTTAACGTAAAAGAAAAGTGAAATACACACACATACATACACACAGCAGACACACTCACACTAACATCCGCTCTCAATATTCCAAGCATTCACTTCATTTACATGTACGTTGTTGTTATAATGATATAAGAAAAAAAGTATATAATAAAATAACGCTTTACCGAAACTCAATCTTAGGTTTAGGTATATGCGATACTATTTCTAGATAAACCTTGTATGTATGGGGAATGTATATAGTTAACGTAATATATCAGCGCGAATATATGAGGGAAAGCGAATGAGTGTGTGTGTGTGTGTGTGAGAAAGAAAGAGAGAAAGCATGAGCAAACGTGAGAGAAAGGAAGATATGTAGGAAGTATGTAGAGATTATAAAAAGTGCGCGAATGGAATAAAAAATTGTCACGATCATCTTAACACTACTAGAAGGGTTTCGTGATTGTAAGATATATTGTCGGTATATCAATAGCAGGAAATCAAAAATATGTATTTAAGAAGGTGAGTAAGAGTAAATCGCTGAATTAAAAGGGAGAGAACATTACTTTAAATTTTATTTATTGATATTTGTAACAAAAACATTCTTTTGTCATGGCAGTGTTAAGATGAACGTATAAATTATACAGTAGCAGAAAAGGAAAAGTCATCTTTTGTATTATCCCGACTAAATTGTATATATTTTGCTGAATATATAATTTGCATAAACATCGAGTCATACCCAAGCAGTGGTTTAACACTTAATTCATTCATTTAAGATGTAATTTACAGATTTAAAAACTATTGCAGACTGAATCATATACTTTTTTTGCTGAATATAACTTACGGATTTAAAAAATGTGAAAAAACTTAGATCGTAAGATGGCTGTAAATTACATGAATAATTCTTCTATAGGTTTTGTATGTTTCTTAGAAAGAAAAAATATATATATTCGAGATGTCACATATTACTTAAACTATGATATTTAAAGTATGAATAAAATTGTTAATAAAATAGCAATTATTCATTTGTGTCAAAACGTCCCGAAAGATGACTTTTCCTTATAGATAGACATCAAATGCACTGTATCACAATAGAGAGAGCAGCACTATACATATATATATATATATATACATATATATATAAATATATGATTATATTTATTATAATAATTTGAAAGCTAGGTACTCTTTGTTGTTTGTATTTTACAAGCGTATAATCATTATTATACATAAATAAATATGAACTATATATAAATGAATAAGTACAAGAGTTTTATTTTTTTATTTTTATTAAATTTGTATCTTTATAAAAAAAAGAACGATCACAAGAGTTTATTCAATGATATCGAAAATATAAAGTTAACAAAAACAAGGTTTCATCTATTTGCAATTCTGTGGCTGCCAATTTCTTTATTGCATTTTGTGCTTTCTCAAGCTGTTCGCTTTCTGATGGCGTCATCATTTCTGCGATCTATAAAAAAAAATGTATTTTTTAACATTTTGTCCCTTGTTATTTTGCTGCTACGCATACTGCAACATTTTTATCTCTATATTATATATAAATACATCAATAATTACATACTAATAATTACTAGTTACATACGTCAGCTAACTGTTGTTCTGTTGCACCATGTTCTTTCAAGTTGTCGGTTAATATCTGTACTCGTAATTGTTTTTCTATCATACGTCTGTTACTAGAAGTTTCATGATCACGTCTTTTTATAATGTTATACAACGCATGACAACAATGTTCGATTCCCATGTTAACTACTTTCGATAAATCGATAGAAAAGCGAAAAAGCCCTTTGGTTGGTCCCGCCGATGTTCCACCTCGTTTTCTTTCTTGTATCTGCATGTAATTCTCTTGTGCCAATGTATAAGTCATATATTTAGCTTCTTTTGCTGGAAGCATTGCTAGTCGCTGAATTTGATCCATACTAATATCAACTTCTTTGCGCACTAACCTAAAATCATAAAAAAAAGTTTCAAACGGTTATACATAAGAACACATGTGTTTACATTATATTCTTTTTTTTTAATATAAATGGTTGCGATTCTACCGAAAAATTCTCGCAGCTTTTGAGCAATATTTTTCTGTTACAATATTTTCTATAGTTGCCCATGTCAATTCTTTAAAAATATTTTTCATGTCAATGCTATACTGTCCTCCACCAGAATCGCCAACTCGTTTAATAAATTGACTACTATCTTCTTCTATAAGTCGAAGATACTGATCAAGATACTGTTCAAGTTCTGGATAATTCGAGTCTTTTCTTATTTCTTCTCTAATCTCAGTAAAAGGAATAGGATTCGATGTATCTGCCCAAGACAATGTTCGTAATTCCATCAAGATGATCATCCTTCTCATTAATTCCGCAGCATTTTTGTCAAATCTTTGATTCACAGCTGATATAATAATTTGATCTCTACAATAAACAATATGATGATTATGAGAATTCAGAACCATAAATTTTGAGAATCTTACCTGAGATCTTCAATAAGCCGGTCAAAATTGACTTTCCAATGTACGTCTTTATCCGGAAGATCAACAGCTTGATTTTGTAATTTACTAGCAATGGCTCTTACGTCAATATCTGGTAACACATAGTTTGGTTTGTCATTCTCTTGTAGTTTTGTATTGAAGGATAAACTACGCATCAAAAATCGATTTTTTAACAATAGTTCAAACATATCTTTCAATTGTGGAATAGAAGGTACCTCAGCAGCTGCAAATAAACCATTTAGATAATTCAACTTAACTTTGTGTGCAACATAAAAAAGTAAGTTTTGATAATAATTGAAATATTCAATGATAAGTTTTTATTTTACTGTACACTTAGAGGGAGTCTGTTCAATTCTTTTGTATGTTTGTATTATTACATCAGATGCTGTGATATATCCGTGTTTTAAGACTTCTTCAATCATGACCTCTGCCTCATCACCACAACAAGTTTTTACAAAAAATATAAATCTATGAGAATAAATAAATAAATCTATAACAATGAATTTATAACAATATTTATCATAATTGATAAATTTGTAATGTCAAATCAGATTTTATTATGATTAAAAATTAAGATTTCATTCTTGTAAAGAGTACCTTGGGTAGCGAAGTAGCATAATAATTTGATTGTGAATTATAGTATATTCAATACTATTATCTTCTTCTTGGTGATAAGTAACAAAACCATGTTTCATAAGAACACACAGTCCTTCTTTTACCTACAAATATATAACATTTTTCTGTAAATTATATGTGCATATATATATATATAAAATAAGATGTAAATAAAACACAATTATGTACCTTTGCTAATGGCAAACCAGTTCCAAAACATATTGACTTTAACGTTTTCTTTCCACATAATAAATTATTACCTATAGATTGTACAATAGATCCAAAATATTCTTCCAATAATGATGAACACAGTTTTCCATAGAAGTCTTTCATATTGTATGTATTATATACAAATTATATATTTTCTAGATAAATTTTCTAGATACACGTAGTCGTATTTTTAATGTGTCTATCAGTCGTTTGAGTGATTCTTTAACACGTGTAAACTTGAGCTTGTTCCAAACTATTGTCAGTACTAAAAATCTATAGATCATGTCACGAATATTACATATATTTTAGTAATGGCAGTGAATTTTGCACACAGCCTTAAAGGCCTTGTTTACATGCAAACATGTGTTCAGCAGAAATTGCTGTATAGCAATCGAACGTGATTGGCTTTTACTTTCAGAACCAACCAATCAACGTAGAGTGTTGACAACTCAACAATTTTTCTGATGAACGCGCCCATCGGTTCGAGAAAGAATTCCTAGAATTTTTATATTGGTAATCTTGAGAGAATCATAATAAACGCGTGTAAATGGTACAACCTCACAAAGTTTGCAATATAAATTATAGATATATATAAATTATGTTATAAATTGTGCGTATGTAAAGCGGTCACAAATTCCGTATTTTTCTGATTAAAGTTTGTTTTGTATAATTACTTAAACATCAGTGTGTCGATTTATAATTTTGAGTTGTTATAACCAAGTTATCAACATGAATTCGAAGAAGATTACTTTTGGAAAGATTAGTGATAATTTAAACAAGCTGACATCCGAAACGCCTGTCGAAACATCCAGTTCCGGATTTGGCACGTTTGGCAAGAAACCTAAAGAGACCAACGTGAGAAAGATGGACGAGATCAAGCCAGAGGATGAGGAGGAAACCCAAAGCATGCAGAAGTTGATGGGCATCACAAGCTTTGGGAAAAAGGCAAAGTCGTTTGACATACAGGAGATGATGGAAAATATTACTAAAACTGTTAATAGTAACACATACACAGACGAAACAATTGCATTCGCAACAGAGGAAGTTTCCAATGAAAAAGAAGTGAATAAAAATGCAGAATCTAAGAAGGATGAAGAAGAAAGTGACAATGAAGATGATTTTATTGGTCCACCTATACCATCATCACTGGTTACTAGTTCAGACGAGAAAGATTCAGATGTGAGAGAAGATAAAAAAGATTCAGAAAAGAAAGAGATCAAGAACAGAAGTATTGACGAGGATGATGAAGAATTGTCAGATGAAGAAGAAAAAGAAGAAGAAGAAGAAGAAGAAGGAGAAATAATGCTGAAGGACAAAATTCCTTGTTCTCATGAAGTTTCTATGATTCATGGTACCAAAGCAGTCATTGCTATTGCCGCAGATCCATCTGGAGCTCGATTAGCTTCTGGATCTGTTGACTACGATCTCTCCTTCTGGGATTTTGCTGGAATGGACACATCTATGAAGAGTTTTAGAACTTTGCAGCCTTGTGAGAATCATCCTATCAAATGTTTGCAGTATTCCATGACTGGAGATGTAATACTGGTAATATCAGGATCAGCACAAGCAAAAGTTCTAGATCGGGATGGCTTTGAGAAATGCGAAACTGTAAAAGGTGATCAGTATATTACTGACATGGCACGTACAAAGGGCCATACTGCCAGTTTGAACAGTGGCTGTTGGCATCCATTTACCAAGGAAGAATATTTAACCTGTTCTCAAGATAGTACTTGTAGAATATGGAGTTTGTTCAGACCACGTGCTCACAAGAGCTTGATAAAATGTAGAGCTCAAAATGGTGTAAAGACTGTGCCTACTACTTGTGCTTACAGTCGGGAAGGTGCGGCTGTAGCATGTGGATGTATAGACGGATCAATTCAGATGTGGGATCACAGGAAGAACTTTGTAAATCCATCTCTTATTCTGAGAAATGCGCACACGCAAGGTAGTGAGATATCAAGTCTAAGTTTCTCATATCTTGGACAGATGCTGGCCAGCAGAGCTTGCGATGATACTCTTAAATTGTGGGATTTACGGTCGTTTAAGCATCCAGTTTTTGAAGCCAAAGGATTATTCTCGCGTTACGACACGACTGATTGCATGTTTAGTCCAAATGACTCAATGATCATTACGGGAGAATCTTTGAGCAAGGGAAAAACAACCGGCAGAGTATTGTTTTATGACAGTAAAACATTTGATTTGGTCAGAGAAATACCTGTGACTAATTCACACGTGATCAAGACTCTGTGGCATCCGAAATTAAATCAGATATTTGTCGGTTGCGGCAATGGAATTGTCAAAGTGTACTACGATCCTAAGAAGAGCATGAGAGGTGCCAAGCTGTGTGTCGTCAAGACGCACATGAAGCAGAAACACATCGAGATAATGTCCACTCAGCAAATTATAACGCCTCACGCGCTCCCGTTATTTCGCCAAGATAGACCTAAGTCTGTTCGCAAGCAGATGGAGAAAGATAGGATGGATCCAGTCAAATCGAGACGTCCCGATTTGCCCATCACTTCTGGACAAGGTGGCAGAGTGGCGTCTTCCGGAGGAACTCTTAGTTCTTATGTCATACGTAATCTCGGGCTGAGCAAGCGAATAGAAGACGATCAAGATCCCAGGGAAGCTATTCTTAAGTATGCAAAGATAGCTGAGGAACAACCCTACTGGATTGCACCGGCATATAAAAGGACACAACCGAAAACAATTTTTCAAAATGACGATCAAGATAGCGGACCTAGTAATAAAAAACAAAAGACTTAAATGCATATCTCACAAGTTGTACATATATTGTATATAAAATATATATATTTGCCTTTTCCACACATACATACAGTATACACATAGTAACTTAAATAGAAATTACTGCTTTTTACTCTGATATTTATTCGTATCTCGGTCCAAATTCTCCTTTGCCCGATCGAGTCTTTTCATCACGTTTTTCGCCTAACAGTGGTTTCTTCATTGTGCTTCGATATTTGATGTTATGCGCAAGAAGATGGGTTCGAATAGTTGTATGTGATATT
>QVNW01000600.1:0-62037 GCA_014825475.1 Pseudomyrmex flavicornis
AAAACTTTAGCAGGAAAAAAGGAAATTTCGGACATATTGTAGCGTTAAAGTAGCAGTTATTTTATATATACATTGCATTCGATAACGTCCACTTTGACCCTTTTGATCCTACCTAAAGAAGAGCAACTGAGGTTCAATGTAGGCGCTAAATTTCGACTCGGATACATTTATTTAATTCCATGTAGAATGATTGACAAATCTGAAGCAGTGAAAATTTCTAATTCTGAAATACAATTTGAATAAACTAACATATATTTAACAAAGTTATGAATTTTACGGTGTGCGCGCAGTATGAATCCGATGATAAATATCTTAAGTTAAAATGTCGCAAGAGGAAGACGTACATAGCCTCTTGGGAGGGGGCATGTACATTTAATAGCGTCCAACTCTGGCTTCCTTTTTGCTACTTCGTTGTCCTTTGTCCGACAACGACTCAAAGGAAGCACACGCCGAAATCCTGCAGGAAAATACTCCCGCGGGATTTGCGACGTGCTTTACCGATAATTACCGCAAAGGGTCGGTTGTATAGCGCGCGAAAGTGAAGTAGAACTTCAGAAAGAAGAAAAATGAAAGTACAACTCGGAAAGAGATGTGTCTGTAAAAATTATGCAAATGATATAAAAAGAGGGTGGAAAAAATTGATGGAAGAAAATGTGATTGAATAATAATGAAGTATTCTCGAAAAAGAGCGGAGAGCATAATATATAACATAGTATAAACAAATCGTTCAGAGTGCATAAAGTGAAAAGAAAAAAGGGTTGAGAAAGAAATCATCGAGAACAGAAAAAGTATAGGAATAACATAGAAATATGTGTAGAACAAAGCGAAGAAACATTTGTTTGAAGAGAAGACTTCTAGCGATTTCCGAAGTTTTTGAATATTTTTAGACACGATCCGAGCAAAAGGTGAGAAGGAGAGAACGACATATGGGAAGAGATATCAAAGAATCTAGAGCAAAGTGACGACAAGGGCTTCATCTGACACAAAGCGGTCTTCTCTCGATGTCTCCCTTCAAATACGATAGGAGGATTCGATTTTTCCAACTTTCCGGAACTTCGCATAGAGTCGAAGTCATTTTACAGGATTTTCACTTTGCATGTTTCACTTGAAAAAAAGAGTCATGAAATATAATTTCTGTACTTATTCTCAATCATATTAATATCCATTAATATCAATCGATATTTCAATCAACAATTCAAGAAATTTAAATGGAGAATATAGTTAGCAACATAAAACAACGTAAAAATAATATTACGTGTGATGTATACGGTCTTTCTTGCATACAAGTTATTAAATAAATCTTAATTTGCGAGCGATTCCCCAATGAATTACGATATTACACGCGCGGGCGTTTGCCTCGCTCGCCTCGGGTAAAACAGAGCGTGCAAGATTTAAACTCAACGCGAGTTGAGTCGGGACAAATAGAAAGTCAGGCTGGGAATTTTCATGAGCGTATAAAACATCTTGAGCTGGCGGGATAAGACGATAACTACGCCTATAATCTTTATAGGCTGAATTTATAATGCCTCGGACAAAATAGTGTCGATAGTGGACTCTCGGAGAGCGTTTTCCTGTGATCGCCGGATGTCGTGGCGCCATTACAATAAGATTGCTATCTACCACCGCGACGATAACTCGCTGCGCGTCTCTAAACTACTGTCAGCACATAAAGCTACAGCCCCGATCATCCGGGTCTTTTTAACGCCACTTAAGAATATCTTTCTCGCTGATCGGACGGCGCGCTATCATCATCGGATTGCAGGAGAAACGGCCATGAAAACCAGTTTGCTAAATGCGAAACGTGATAGAAGCGTTTCCGCGCTGTGTTCCGGAGAAAAGAGAGATTTAGGATAATAATTTTTCACTATTCGATTAAGTTTCTATCGTCTATCCCCGATTGGCTCGTATATCTCCGAACCCCAAGTATTTTCAGTCGATATAAGAATAGACGATATTTGTTCCGCATGAGTCATGGTCTGTAATATCATGTAACGCTATTGTTACTGCGATGTAATCGATGAATCGGGAGAGAATGGTCTCCCCTTCCGCGCGCGCTTTCTCGTAACATTTTAACGAATAAAATCTCGAATGCTGTTGCTGCGACCTTTCGAAAAAAGAAACGTCGTAAAAATACATATAGATGTGCTCAAGAAAAGAAATGCTCATATATAGAAAATACTTGGTCGTCGCAAAGAAATTCATGAAAATTGAAATATTTTTGCATTTTGCCGTTTCTATTTAAAACAGAGTATGAAGTTTAACGTGTGCATGTTTGTATGTGTTTTGCCCGTACGACTTCATCTAATCAAGAACATAGAGCACGTGAAAAATAGGGTGCATGTTCACACTTTTCATAAAGGAATGACAGCGTGCGGATCCCGCGCAGTTTCCGCCCCGACAGATCCGAATAGTCGCGCGCGCGGCGCACAACCTTTTTCAATGATATTTTTCATCGAGCGTCTCGTCTACGCCGATGCCAGAAGCGGAAGAAACGATGAAAAAGAACTTGTCCCTTCATCCGATATAGTTTGTAAAGAAGGCGGAGATGCTCGCTGTGATGAATATAAATGCCTGCGAAGAGGAAGAGGAGCACCGCCGCAAAAAGAAACGAGCAGATCGTGGGATCTAGGTTTAAACGCGGAAAACGATTTGTAGAATCGATCGATGTATTGCAGAATGCAGCGATATCGGCGATGTTTAATACCGGGGGCGATTTGTTGCAAAGATGTCGCGAAAAAGAAGAAAAGAGAAGCGAGCACTAGATTAGTCAGATATTTTAAAAAACAAAAAAAATCTTTCTTCTTTCGCGGAAACGCGTGAGTAATGAGTTATCGCTTATCGCAGCTAATAATTCAGGATTACACAAAATATTTTTGGTAAATTAATAATATCATTTTTATGATACTGCAAAGTTTTACACTCTATTTCCAATTTTATATTCGCACAAAATTCGCTATATACCTACGTGTTCTCGAACTTTATATTAACTTTGTATTTTACTCGATACTCAAAAATTCCACGTCATCTTACGCGTCTCTCTCTCTTTCGAAGTTTTCGCGATAGATATGCGCATTTTCATTGGCATATATATACAGAAAGTAGCGCACGCCGCCAACTTATTCTTGGCGCGGAAGTATACTTACACGTGTTTCGAATCAATGATGTCATTTTGACCGGTATGTATCGTGAGACGAGGAAACTCTCTCGTCTTTTGTTCCTTCGCGCGCATCTCGAGAGATAGCACAGACGTGATGCTCTCTGTGCGCGAAGATGTGGCAGTAAAAAATTCTCACCCGGCGCGGTAATCTATACATATATATATATATATATATATATATATATCCAGCACCCCATCAGGTTTTCTTCTCTTCAGACGTCTGTAAAAGCACTCCGAAGAACGTCGTTTTGAAAGGAATCTTCGCGAACAGCGTTACTTCAGTGACAGTCTCACTGAGATCCACGCTTTTAGCGAAGTTATCCCTCGGAACGCTCGTTCGATCGATACTTATTATCATCCACTATCTCTCTCTCTTTCTCTCTCTCTCTCTCTCTTTCTCTCTTATATCCCGACAATCAACGTAACAGGAATATCTTAGCTCTGATAACTATTCTATGCAGATCTAGTTTTTCGCCATCCGATTATATTTTACGATCACAATATCTTTTATCGCGAATGGAAGGGGAAACGGAATAAGAAGTATCCAGAAGCGGTGAACCATCCGCAATGAATATTCCTTGCATCTTATTCACCGGCACTTCACTCATCCGCAAACTTTCACCCAACTCGAGATTGCGATGCATAAAGTTTAATTGGAGCAACATTGGAAAATGTTACGATGATGTAGCACAGAGATCTTGCGGAATATTTCTCTATGAATCGTCGTCGGTTAGACGTCGCGCCAGAATATAATTTCGCGCCCGGCGAATTATCGTAGAATCGCCCGGAGGATATGACGAGGTTTTGAAAGCATCCCTAAACTATTGACGCGAACCTATCGGGCATGAAAAATGGCCCAACTTTTCGTAGTGTCGTCGTAAAAATCCGAGGCTACGGAGAAAAAGAGAGCAGGGAATCGTAGAGTGCGGTAAATGGAGAGAACGGGACGGAAAAAGAGTAAAGGAATAGAGCGCATACGTATATCAAGCGCTTCGCGTTTTACAGATCTCGAAATCGAACTCGCACGACGTAACACTGGTAGACGTGTCCCGGAATCTCACCGGGATGTATAAGTGCGAGGTGTCCGCCGGCAGTCCTTCCTATCACACTATGATCCAAAAGGCCAGGATGGAAGTAGTTGGTAAGTGTATCAATTGAATCAAAACCTTCTTGCTTCGACTGAAAATAAATCGTCTCTTCCGAGATTGTATTTAAAGCAAGATTTCTATTTATAACTTTGAAGTTAGAATTACGTGACTTTATAAAATTTCGTGAGAAGAAATATATTTTGCTCAAATTGGATTTTCTCGGTTCGGGTTTGTTTTGCTATTGATGAAATTGTTATATCTTGAAAAATAAAATGCGTAAATATTTTGTAAAATATATGTAGCTGCGCGATGAGGAAACTCATGTATCAACTTAGAGCGCTAGACTCCTGCTATGTCCTGCAGAAGGACGTGACATAAATTACGAATTGTTAAACAAAATGCCACAGCAACGGCGCCGAGGGATCTGGAAGCACTGGCCTTCGTCGGCAAACGCGGTGGCAAGCATGACGTTGGTCGTTGTTCAAGTGTTTCCGGTACGTACTCCGTGACGCCCCCCTCGGCGCCGTTGGCGTGTCGCCAGGTGTCGAGTTAGTGCCGTGGCAGCAGTCGCATGTGCTAAACGACATAATTATTATGCCTTAGACGCCCCAAAAACGGATCCTGTGATTCGTACGGAGAAGGAGCGCATAGGGGTGGGCGAAACGTTGCGAGTGAACTGCACCTCGGGCAACTCCCGACCCGCCCCCGCCGTTACGTGGAAGCTCAACGGGGATTCCGTAAGTATCACCCTCCCCCAGCTCGCTCGTCTTATTCCATATATAGGTCTTCGTAGTCGAGGCGCTACGTGACCTTACTGGATGATTAGAGTTTGCACGCGGAAGATCCGGAATTCTCTCCGCGCCTATTCCATTCTGTGTTTCGTCCTTCGTTCCATTACGTCTATCTCGTTTCCCACTCGTTCTCTACCGCTCACTCGAAGGCTTCTCCACCTCCTCAATATCGTGCTTCGGTACCCAATATCGAGATACGAGTGTCGGCGGGATTTGCGCGAAAGAAATCGGCGTTCAACGCTCGCGATGAATTTGTAGCGCGATACGATCTCACATGGAAATTGATAAAATAAAAATGGAAAAGCAGAAAGAGAGAGAGAAAAAGGAAGAATTTTTCTTGCGGTTCGAATAATCTCTCTTGAAGCTTATCAAAGATAGCAAGAAATGTATATGTTAAGAACTTTTGTTTGATACAGTTTACTGTCGCAATTTAATATTGAAATTTAATAAAGGATGAACTATACAGTTGCTGTTACTTTGAAACATTCTGCGCACGTTCGCACAGCCGATACGATTGTCAATAAACTAAGTTCGTGGATGGAATTTTGTGTCTCCGGATTATTAATCTGCAAGTACATTCCACATGATAAAATAAAATAAGATCAATAAGTATTTTTTTTTTTTTTTTTTTTACATGTAATTACGCGTATCGAAATTAAATGTCTTTCTCTCAATGAACTTTTTTTATTTGATAATAATATGTTGCACGTAAAATTGACTTACGGATATTATAAAACGTTTGAGCGGCGCAACATGTCTGATTTTTGTCGTTGCTTTGCAATAACTGCGCCAGTAAATTATCATTTTAATATTTTGGTATTTGCACACACACATATCCTTTTGTTTTTTTGTATGTGACGTTTGACCTGTCGCGCACATTTTTCCAAGTGTTTTCCAGCATCCACGTGTTTTCAATATATTTCTCATAAATAACATTTCACGCTAAGTTTCATACATAATTTCTTGCACAAAATATTTCCAACTGAATCTCTTTTATACATCGAGGGATCGTGCGCGAAACTCGTCACTAGTTAAATTGCCTCCATAAATACGAAATCAAATTTGCTTTGTCGTTATTTATTATTCACAGTTTACCGTTTTCATGTAAAAATGTTCTGAAGCTCAAATTTTTTGAGAGAGAAATCTCACAAACGTATGCCCGATTTAAATGATCTGCTTATTTCGGTTTCAAAACTCGCACGTAATCGACATTAATTAAAAATAAAATATGTAATATGCAATAAGATGACAACTTTACTATGTGACACAAATTATTAGTGTTTTTTCGAATAGGCGCGCAACATTATGAATACAATAACGCTAATGAGATATACGCGCTTATTACATCGCGTAATTAACTATGAAGACGCCATACGAGAAGGCCTTTTGTTCCATAAAGTAGATAAATCTCGAAGAATCTTCAAGTAGAAGAAGCTTCGCGTACGCTAGTAATCTGTAGAGCTCTTCTGTCGAGTGCAACGTCAGACGGGACGGTACGATCGCGCAAGAGTACTAAGAGAAACAAAAAAAAAAAAAAAAAAAAAAAAAAAAAAAAAAGTAAGAGAGAAAGCCAGGCGAAAAGAGGATTAAGTGTAGTTGCTCATCCGTATCACCGCGATCGTCGAACGCATCTCCGCGTATCGATCGGAAGCGAACTTTCATTCTTGAATTCGCGTCAATTAAATGTTTTAAGTGCACGTCGTCTTTCTCGATTGCATCTCGCTGGATTTTCTCGAGAGAACATCGAATGCGTTAGCAACTTACGTTGCTCGTACTTTTATTCGCAGTATTTCACATCTGCCCGCTTCGAGCCTGAGGCTCTTAGCTGCTTTATTATGACTTAATTCGGCTTTAATCGCATTTGGCTTTAATTGCCGAGATGCTTCCGAACGCGTTTGCGCAAACTCGATATTCGCACGCTAATCCGTTCTCTCGCGTCGAATGAAATATCGAAGGGCATGGGGAGCAAAAAAAAACTACAATCATCACAGTCCTTTATCTTGACGAGCGGATCAATTGCTTTCGTAGAAAAAATACATTGGTTTAAATAACAGAGGCACGCGAGAGGCGCGATATTTTCACCGACTATTCGTTTTCAGAGGTCTGGCGCTTTGTTTGTGAACGAGCAGATTTATGCCGTCCTTTGACACTTTCCATTCTGACGATTGAAACGGCGTAACTCACTTTCTGCCGCGAAACTGAGTGAAACTGGGAAAACGTCATCTCCGACGAAACACCCACAGGCGCGCAGCGATTTAACGAAATAATTTAGTTGATTTAACGAAAACCGCGAAATAACGATTTATTTGCATACCGACATCGCCATCCGGCGACTCTTCGATCGTGCGCCACAGTGTCCGGAACGAACATCTTTTGTTGAAATCTATAATTTCAACAATCGTGCTAAAAAATGTGCGATAAAATTTCAAATACTCGTTTGAGGCATTGAGCGAATTTCGGATGTTCGGAACAGCGCGTGAAATTGAATCAGGTGACTTTCCAAATAAAACGAAGCGGAGTATAAGCAACGACAAGGCGCTTCGTTTGGACGAAGCGTAAGTGAAAATTCGCATTTTCGGTGAGAGGAACAATAGTTTCGCTTCAGTGAAAGCATTCCCCAACCGAAAGTGCGCAGAGATCGTCACCTCGCCCCCTTTCTATTTTCGGTTCTCGCCCTGTCGTCGTCTCTGTGACGTGTCACCGTTTACTTTCCTTGCTTCTAAGCACCGCTATTGTTGACAACTTCCTCTGTAGCTGTTTCTAACAGAGCACTTTTCTCCCACCAGACACATCCTCGATTCACCCACAATTCAATAGTTCCCCATTACTTGACAATTCTCAAACGCTTCATCCTCTTTCCAACCCTTGTCGTTTTGCGCCGTCGATGTGAAAATAAACTATTTCGTCGAAATCTCTAAACTCTATCGGGGGACGTTGATTAAAAACAATCAGGAATCGATGCTCGAAGATGTGTCATTTGAAAGCGGAGGCTAACTTCTCGAAAATACAAGTAAGAAACCATGTGAAACGTCGGACGAAGAAAATTAAACGGATCCTACGTGTCGATAAGGAAAGAGAAATTAGGGAAGTGAGATAAGAAGCAGAAAAATCTCTCTTTCTGGGAATTTCGTTCGAAGAACCTGTCCATTTAGAAAACGTAGTCTTATCAAGTGGCGATTCCGCGTAATGCAGAAACCGGTCTCACTGAGTTAGAAAATCGTTTTCATCGATTGACCACCTGCTTTATCCGCGCCGGTTTCCGTTCTTCCGCTTTTTCTCTACGTATGTATAAGTAGCACATATATTTTCAGGGCGGAGGAATATATAAGTATGCGCTTGATCCGCTGCCAAGAAAACTTCACCTCGGGTTCCACCTATCTCAAATCAAGTTTTCGCTCATATTTTCTCGCCGCCAATATTTCCGCCTTGCTTCCCGGCACAAGCTTCGCCGGAAAGCTTCGCCCCGGCATATGAAACATCCACCGATATTTCGGGCAAATAATCCCTAGTCACACAGCACGCGCATTCTCGTAAATTCGGAACCGAAACGTAATTTTCGGACTTTTACTGCGCTCCCTACGCGCTTCATTTCCATTTCGAAAGTTCTCCTGTGCGGCCAGTTGGAAATGCTCGCGCGGAGAAACTGCTAGCAGTGAATTGTACAATAAACAGCGCAACACACACTCTCCTGAAAATATAATTTATGCTCGCAACTTTATATACGATGAAATATCGAGCTGCGAAAATTGTAGGTTTAACAGTCAATAAGGCGAATTTTCTATTTTCTCATGCACTTTAATATTTCAGAATTTTCTAACAACTCGCGGAGATTGTATTTCACGCGCGTATCAATTTTACGACCGAACTCGCGTTTTCTTACGCGAATTCAGTTTGTCGTTACTGACGTGACAGTAGATTAATTCTATTCGTATACACACAATTCGCACACAAATGTAAGGGACAAATATAGTAGCTTTATTGCGGAATACAAGATCCGCAATGCATTGTGGGAACCGTATGTGCTATGCGGAAAATGTATGCACGGCGAGAATGGAGAATATTACATTCGCAAAGACAATGGGACGAAGGCGAGCGAAACTCTATAACGCCACCGACGTGTCAATCAATCCCTCACTACCGGGGGAGAGAAGACACGTAGACGCGAGTAACATTATCAAAACCTACTTTCGAAGATATGAAGATTGCACATAATGCACTTTAGACTCCCGAAGCTTCACGTATGCACGCAAGAATTCCACCAACACCGGGACGCGCGAGTAAAGGAGAAAAAGAAAAGGTGCGAGAGAAGATGGCATCTGTGATGGCATCAGCTTTATGCTTTATGCTTTATGGATGTAGCCTGTATCCGCACGTGACACTCCGCGCCCGCGGACATGATGTATATCCTTGTTTGTTCTACAAATGATAACGTCGCCTTCGGAGTTCTCGAGGTTTTCTTGTTCTCCTGTATAACGTGGCGGACGATCGAAGACAAATTCGTTTCTTCTCGGTCGTATATCCTTCTCGAAAGTAGTCCTCGTGCTTGTACATAAAATAAGGTCTCTCCGCGCGTATTTATTACGGATCAAAGAAACGCATTTATATTTCTGTCACGATACGTGATGGACACTTTAATGTATAGTATAATTTAAAGTTTGCGTAATACGTATAAAAGTTTACAAGAAAATAATACAGTTGTTTACAACATTTACATACTTATTTGCGTAAAAATATTGAAAATAAATATATTGCGACACGTGATATCAGCGTATATTCGGTAGATCGTGCCACAAAGACGCGATTTGATTATTGTTGGAATATTCGTCAACTTTAAAATGGAATTATCCGACTTCAAATCCTCGATTTTAAATCGTATAGCGCGCATTTGTCAGACTCTTTGAAGATATTCCGGATTTTGCGTTGTAAATTCACTTTTCGATCTTGAATGTTATCCACGCGTATGTGTAATATTTAAAATTCGTATGAAACTTTAATTCTGATCCAATGTGTACAAAGAAACACATAACTTTTCATGTAAATAAATTTTGCAGACACGTTTTAAAAAGTAACAGCTGGTTCTCGCGTGCAAACGCGCAGATAAAGAGCCAAAGGTGGCAACTGAGAAAGAGCCGACATTGTGTTAACGCTAACTTTATAGTCCATGAAATTTTATAGCGCGCGTATCATATAGAATCACGTTACAGCTAAACTCAATGCACATCCACGTTTATTCCTCAAAGAGTGATAACGTTGACTTTTGGTCTCACTAACCCTCTCCTTCCCCCTGTCTGTTTTTTTTGTTATCTTCTGCTCGTACAAAGACAAAGAGTTTTTTTCACGTTAGATGAGTAAAACAAAAGACAGGCTTTATCTGTATTAAGAGCGTGACCGCGTAATATGTTTACGTAGCGGCGATAATAATTCCCTTTGTGGAATATGATGATAAACGTGGGGAAGGTATTTCGATACTCTCTCAGCGCGCGCGCTGATATCCTACAGAATATAACGAGAAAAGGTTTTCCTCGCAAGCACTACACTCTAACTAATTATTCGAGATTAGACTTAGCTCGCACTTCGGCGGAATTATGTATAACGACACACCCTTTACACAAAGTGTATTACTCACAAGAGAGAATTTACACGACTGTATTTATGATAAAAAGAGAGAGAGAGAGAGAGTGGCTCAAGTTCATATTGTTTTGTAATATATTGTGTTCACGAGAATCAACAACAAAAGAAAAAATAAATATATAGATTTAAAATATTTCAATAATAATACATAGAGAATAAAAACAGAGTTAGAAAGTTAATATTATGCGCTGTCAAATTAATATTAAACAAATATTCTGTTAATTTATGCATCACGCGTAGCATTTAAATGCGACGTTTGTTTTAGATCAAGGATGATTATCGATACAAAATTTGGCACTACCAAAATTCTCACGACGACGACACACAGTCGACAGCGTCGTTCATAGAATTTCGGGCGACAGACGACATGTTTCGCAAAGGGCGTTTGCACTTACGTTGCACGGCTTTCATATCAGATGTTTATCGGAAATCGGCGGACATCGAAATCACCGAAGACGTGCCGCGTATCGCATCGATCACCGGCGAATCACCACCGTACGATATTCGTAAGTACCTCTCGATATTTTGCCTTTTTTTGTGTTGTTTTTTAGCATCACTTTAGTCTCTCCAGATATATAAAACTTGTCCTATTTATATAGAAAATAATTCTACTGTCTCTTCGAAATACTGATTTACATTTTGTCAAATTGCATCCTCAATGATAAAGTATCATTTTTACTTTTTATCGAGACATGTTTGAAAGTTTTATAGATATAGAACACCGCGTGCACAATTTTTTTTATTCCGTGTATCTTTTTATAAAACTTTCGAGATATTCACGATCGCGCGATTGAATAAATAGTAATCGAACTTGTAACGAATTTGTAACAAGATCGGCTTCGCACGCACATGCGTATTTACTGTAGTGACAATCAATGTTTCACAAGAGAAATGAGGAGTGGCAGTAAACGAAGAAAGACAGCGACTGGAACATTTTCTAAGTCATATATCGATGCGTCGTCGCATGAATCAATGTGGCGCATCGCTAGATACAGAGTGAAATCAAACTATCTCCGACAAGTGGAAAACTGCAAAAGTGGAACGAACATTAGTTCGATACATCTATTGCGACTGCTCGCTGTACTGAACCGAACGGACTTTGTTGATCAAGCTAAATGGGATGGCACTATATCGAACATGCTCTTTCTATGCACGAGTACAACGCAAAACGGCAAACGTCGAGCAAAATCGAGCAGCAAATTTACCAAGTCACAAAGTCGGTCGAGCATTCTTTTCTTTAAAGTTTTATAAACTATTTAAGATATTTTCATAAGACTGTTAATTTTTGTCGAGTAAATAGCCAAACAATTGTTAGCCAAAAAAATACAAGTTCAAAACATTATAAATTCAGCGTTGATAATCATTTTCTAATTACGATACACAGCCTTGCTCTTCCTCGTCGTAATTTAAAACAAATGTTTGAATCTCGACGCTCGCATGCAGTTTCGCGTGATAACGCAATCACATAGCGGAAGGAGCATTTCTGAAAGCGAGTGTAATAAGGCTAACAGCGACAATAACATTTATGGCCGCGCGACCGTATGAATGTATCGCGTCACGTGCAATCTTTCACGTGAATCACGCCGTGCGGCGACAGTTATGTGCTCCTCCACGCAAGTATCAGCCACGCTCGCCAAGGAGCAGAAGAACCCCATGATTGTTTCCAGCTGAAAAAGCATAGCGCCGTTATCCAGTTACAGAAAATGGTATCGCATTCGTCTTATCGATCGAATCGCTTTAATGCGTAGCTCACTTTCGACTCCCCTCGGCCGTTTGCACACGTGCAGTCGCAGAAAGAAAATTTGCTCCCTTTTGTGTGTGTGTATGTGTGTGAGTGCGTGCGAAAGCATGACTCATAAAAATTATCTTTTATTGCTGCATCAATGACGTTTACGACTTGATATGTGAAGTAATTAATAAAATGGAAGTAGCACGTTGAAGTTTTACATCGAATATTCAATTTGCGTCAAACTGTTTCGAGCCATTATCGCGCTGCCTTTCAATTACCACTTAATTGCATTATGCAAAGTATGGTGCGCGTCGCGATTATCAATCACGCTTAGAGCGAGCATCCCCGTGAAAGTATTGTATCGTGACAGTGTTAAGAAGTTGTTGTAAGAGTTGTTGGTGGCGTGTGCTCTTTCTTCCTTCGTCCATCTTCCGGTAGAGATTTACTTAAGGTTGATAAAGAGTCGCGCTATTTTTCTAAAGATTTTTAAATTGCCGAGCGGTTTATAAATAGAAGATTATATCGGGGATGCGCGCGCGCGATGTTGCACAGACCATATTTCCTCTCCGCGTGCGCACAAAGCCGCAAAACTTCCTGAGGATCTCTCGCCGCGAAACCATTAATCAATGATGGGAAGAAAGGAAGGAAACGAAGGGAAAGAAAGACAAGGCCGAGAGTTAGCAAGTTATTTGATTGATACCATAAAGATCGTTAATAGCAAGAGTGCCATCGTATCAGCGCGAGTGGCGTACGCATTTATCACAATGTCGGTAACAGCAATTTACACAAACATGCATACACGCGGTATATACGTCCCTCGTTTGCGTAATTTAACGATGATTAAACTGTGCCTCATTACAAGAGGTAACAAAATGTAATTGAAATCGCTTGTTGACCGATATCGATCGAGCCTGTCGACGCTTATTTATTCGCACAACAGAGACGAGACTCTTTTCGCAAAGAGAATCGTTTTTATGTAAAATATATTCAAAGAGAAAAAGAAATGTGTGTATGTATGTGTATATCGATATTAATTAAAATTCTAGGACACGAGTGAAATATCGCGTGATAACATTCTTTATTTCTCGCGTAAAATATTAAGTAAAAACAAAATAAAGGCAACCAATTATGACTCAGGATTATTTCCGCGGAATAAAGATTCACGTCGTGAGAAGGAGTAAGAGAGAGAAACGAGCTTCTATTTCTCTCTGAAATTGTCGGCTCACTTAGGTCTTGCCCTTCTCGAAACCTCTGGCACTATTAATCAATGAGGAATTCAGCAATTAACGTTCCGGTTTTATTAACGTGTCGCGAGAGTTCCACCGCGTATAGACGTGTTTGTGTGTTCGTATATGCATGTGTGTGTGTGGAATATTTATAGATAATATAGATATTTATATTTTAAAATATATTAGTTTGTTTTATATATAAACGTATACATATATCCACGTAAAAACGTAGAAAAACGAAATACTATTTTAGAAATATTGAGAGAGTAGTTTTGGCACACGACGTAAATGTATCAGTTTTAGTCTAGCTCGAGTGAATTCGCGAATTCGAAGTTGACACTATTCGACTGTGAAGATACGAGCAAATATAACGGAAATTTTGCGCGCGACAAAATGTATCTTTTTGAATTATTTTTACATAGTAACTACAAGATATACACGTGCTAAGAAATACGAAATTATTATAAACACGTTAATAAATTGAAAAAATAAATATGTTGAAAATTTTATTGAGCGAGAATCTATAAACAAATGCAAAAAAGTTTACTCATTCGAATAAATAAGAAATATATTGATTAAATAATTTAAAAATATAGAGAAACATTTGCTCAGTTTGACTAGTCAAATAAGAGAGAACTACATCAGGAATGATTATAATTCATAAATCGTTGTGAGTTTCGAGTCGAGCAGTCGCACATATCCGCGGCTTCTCTTTTTTTTTTTTTTTACTCCCAATGAATTTGCATATCCGGTTGCACTGCCGGCTCAGGAAAATTTGCATGGTCGGCTGCGCAGCCAGGTAATGGAATTGGTGTGGCAGTCTATAATCCGCATTGAGATCGATCGTCTGCTCAACCTGAAAATCAAGCGGTCTATCCTCTATGATCGATACCGATAATAATGTGTACGATATGACAATACGGTGAGGTCGGAAGATTAGAAATTCCATCGCATCCATATTCAGTCAAGCAAAATCCAGCTGATAATAGGCATACGATGCGCGCGCGAACTCACAGGAATGAATAAAATTTCATTAGTATCAGATTTTGTGTTTCACAGAGAGGTCGAATTAATAAAGCGGCGAAAATATTTTTCATGTTAACGAAAACCTTTCTCGTGTCACGTAAACAGTACTGAAATGCTTATTTAATTTATTTCAATTTTCATACTTTATTCAAAATATATTTTGAAATTCCGGTTTCGTTACAAGAGAGAGAGAACTAAATAAAACCCTTGATTGCGCAATCAAGGGAAGGATAGGATGGCATAACCACGGGAGCTCAATATTCTACGTTTCTATCGTGCGGTAACGTAGTGGACGAGCAATATAAATAAGCGAGCAGATTAGAAATTCCACTGTATCTATGTTCAATCATTTCCAAGAAAGCGAAACGCCGCCGGAAAGCAGTCGTTAATATTCATCTCCGCCTGCCGGCGCCCTTTAGATTCGCCCTATCCTCAGAACTGGAAAGGAATCGCAGCTCGATACGTCTCCGGTAAGAAGACAGCCCGCGCCTTTCTTTTCTTTCTTTTTTTTTTTTTTTTTTTTTTTCTTTTCCTGAAAGAAATCGGACCAGCCCCATCCCCCATTGGCAGGATATACGTTTCGCATTATCGATGCGAGGCGAGTTCGCGCTCTCGAAGGTATCTCGGAATAGTAAGCACCCGGGCGTGCGCGCAAATGTCGAAGTCTGCAAAGTGAGGAAAGGGCCACGGAAAAGAAGTAGCAGAAGAGTGCGAAGCGAAAGTTGGCCGCCAGAGGAAGGAAAAGCATTACAGGAGGGTTAGGAAGAGCGCGCGCGCGGGGAAAGTCGTCTTTCCGTGAAGAAATTCGCTTCGATTAGTAAGTTGGCGACGTAAGTTCCATCCCGAACCGGATTTGGCTTCTTGGACATTCATGAGACGGTTTTTCTTATTTCAATATCGTTACGTATACGCGCCTTGCGTGCAGTAACACTTGTTCGGAAAGTTTCGAAAAAACGTGAGCGTCACGCTTTTTTTCTGCAAAATATCGCGTTAGACAATATCCGAGGTACTTAAAATATTGCTTTTTTATTTGTGCGAATGATAATGACAATCGTATCTGATAACGTCGTACATCTTGTACGAAAATCAAACTTCGATTTATTGTTGCAAGATAAGAAATCGTACAACTGTTGTAGAAGAGAACAATGAAAACGTATATCTTCGTCATTATATCGATATTGTAGTTGCTCAATTTTTTAAGTCGCACGAAAGCGCAGGAAAACAGACAGGATAAAACCTCTTCATGCTCGTTATTCCGAATCTCTGTACGCACGTTCTTTTAGACATTTATTTGTAACAGAAAAGATATCTCGAAATAAATATTCTCGCGCGTGATAAATTATATAAAAAAATTTTATATGATAAGTATGATAAATTTATACGAAGAAAAAAAACAGATAATATAACTGAAATAAATCTTTGTTATATATAATGATGTAATAAAGAACTTTTAATTTTGTGTGAAAAGTTGCTTTAATATCTCGTCGCTCTCATCACGCATTATTTCAGATGTATTTCCATTATCAGAAGCTAAAAATAGAACTTTCTCTCTAATTACGTCTAATTTCTTCTGTAAATTAACCCTTAGTGGAATGTTGGGGGCAGAACATAGTATGTCTATATACGTATGAATTACATATAATAGCCGTGCCAATATTGATCAATAAATACTGCATACTTAATTACAAACGGTAATCATATTAGCAATAAATCCATTAACGCTTATCAATTATATACTGTGTGTGTTAATATGCATCTCAATTCATGATTATTTATATCGAGTATAAATAGCACCGTAGTAATGTTGAGCTTGCTGGAAAAACATGAATTATCATATTAATGGCAAATTTCGCAGTTACTCTTCGTAATACATTAGTCGTACTCTTCTCTTCTTTACATAAAAAAGACAATTATTTTTTTTCTCGATCCTAGAACAAAACGCTCGCGCTCGGGAATGGCATTTCGAATTTGTCTCCTTCGATACGAGAATTAGTCATCGGTATCGGTTTCTCGCTGTTTCAATCAGCGGGATTTTTTCTCCTCACATAAACGTTTCATTTGCATGCAAATAATAGCCGGTTCGCGGCACTCATGCGGCACTCCGGAGATCCTTTGTCTTGCTCTACTATCGGTTCAGGTGCAAATTCGCGGCGGTCTAATTCTATTCGTCTACAAATTGCGACGAAACTAGTGCCGACAGAAATGTATGGTATTCATGTAATACGGAGCGTCCTAATTTTTCGAACTCACTTTTTATTGACGAATTCTTTGATCAATTTAAAGTCGATATTCTTTTCTCAAACAAAAATTTAATTTCCACACTCTTCTTCTTTCTCACAAAGTGTTTCAATAATTAATATTGACATATTTTCATGCTACATTCGCGTGAAGAGTGAAAACAATCTGTGACAACACGCACGTGTAAACACTCTACTACATCGTAATAAATTATTTCAAAGAAAAAGTATGTCAACCATAAACGAGAATTCGATATATAAACCGCGTGAGAATGAAAGCTGCATGTCCTGACAATCAGAATGAAACGATTTCAAGTATCTCGTGGATTGGCAATTTGATTGAACGTGGAAATGAGTTATCAGAAATGGAAATCAAATTTCGAAACAGGAAACGGTAGATACTGTTCCCAAAATCGAGTAGCAAGTTTGTTGCGACTACGATGCAATATATCCCACTTTATCTGATGGCACGATCGTCCTTTCACGACAGACGCATGTTTTGAACAGTAACTAGATCATACACATTCGTGACTTCATTTGCTCTCTTTCATTATTTTTTCATTTTGTGAAAATTTTTTGTTCGTCTCTGTTTCGTAAAAAGATTCATTGCAGTAAATATCTTTTGCAATTATTATTACAGTTTTAATTTTTTTATAGGACGATAAATTTTAAAACTACATATATAATTTATGATACATATCTATTTTCATTGTTAAAATGAATGCAATTTGTAAATTTTTCAAAAATATGCAAAAAAATACATACATAATTTTAGTTCATTTCCACACCGCGGAAAAATTTATTTGATTCGGGAACAAGTAATTAATATTTTGATCGCGCGTGATTGTTATGGAAATTAATAATGAAAAAAATATGCAACCACATCTCGATTCATCTAGCAGCAAACTACAAACAGTTTGAAAAAAATTTTTGTTAAAAAAAAAAAAAAAAAAGCAATTGCGCTCGACCGCTATCGAAATTGTTATATGAAGAGAACCATCGACGAGAGTGACGTTGATAGAGTATACGAGCCACGCGCGCCGCCTCTCGATCGTTTCGCTCTTGTAACGTTTCACGTCGCAACCCCTTTTCCTTGTCCCTTGCGTTTTGATTCAACGTGTTTATCTAGTCGATTCAGCGACGTATAACGTTGTAATCTGTTATACGTGGCGTCGAATGCGTTATGACAGAAGGACACGGCGCAGCGGTGTCCAGCATTGCATCCTCCCTTTAAACCATCATCCCTCTCTCCTTTGAGCGGAGGACGAAACGGCGCTAATAGCGTTTGCGGGGAAATTTCAAACTCCTGAGAGTCGACGTTTCCGACTCGATGCGACCCGACAAATAATTGGCCATCCGCCAAACAGCAATCCTACACGTGCTGGACGTCACTGCGAGGCGAAATCAACGAAGAAGACACGCCGACAACGACGACGATGACAAATTTCGCTTGTGATTTTCGTCATCGCGCCGTCATGTGACATAACGTACAACATGCGTCGATGGATACGTAATTGACACGATGACGCACCAGAAGCAATAGTCGATCGAGTACAATAGCAATATATAAATCGCGTGCACAACTATTACTTTTTACTTTTCGGTCAATGTTTCACCCCATAACATCGCGGGTCAACGATCGAGTCTGCGGTCGACAGTGACGTCGCTATCGAGCGATATATTTCTTTAACTTGTTTACGTATGACTGTCACGATAATTTATGAGAATCAACTGTAATTTGTGTAGGACGCGAGCAACAATTATCCGCAACGGAACTAATAGTTTATTTTTTTCTTTTTGAAATTTGTGAGAATAATTTTTTAATAGAATTGTAAACACATGCATATCTATTTGTCAACATTTTTCAGTGGATTTTGAAATAGATTACGAAATTACAAGAGCTTTATTAATAAGATTACGGAATAATTGAACAAGTAAATTTGCCGATCTCTACTGAAGCGTTCATCGTATTGTAAGTATTGCAATCTTGTAGGCTGCCTAATTCGCTATTATAACGCGGTAATAGTTAAATGGGGCAATGGTTTGCGGTTTAATTGGGTAACGGGTTAAGCACACACAGGTGCAATTTACCACGAGCTAAGTGAACCGTAACGAAGGTGGCCCCATCGAATGAAGTGCTTCGAAGCTCGATTGACGCGCGACGAGAGCGGACGTGTCGTTAACAAAGTAATTTTTCAAACGAGCAAGCATTATTCCTGAGTTAAGCCGATGAGCAGGGATGGTTTATCGAACGTGCACGTCGGCAAAACAACTCTCGATTCCGCACATATATATGTACATATATAAACACCTATAATCATTCTATATTTACGCGCGTTTATACATTTATATGTACGCGTATATATCGAACGGAGAGAGGAAGAGAGACTTGGAAAATTATTTCCCATATCTGGCGTCGCAAATGAGATAATTTCCTGTGAGCGTAAAATATCGTTATTCTCATAATTAATGCGCTTCTAACTCTCTTCTCTGCTTCATAATTCTAATTATTCCGAGAAAACACAAATGCTGTCGTTCTTTTCCACTCACTTAGTCGAAGATCGATATTTTATTCGTCTCGTGACGTGTGAGGCTATTGCTCCTGCCGGACTCGTAAAAACCCTATCTGCAGACGTGGACGTGGACGTCGCGATGACGTTGTCTTGTACTTTGAAACGTGGAAAAGTAATATCCGTTTACTCTCTTTCTCTCTCTTTGGATATACGTAAAGAAAACTTACGCTTCTCTCGGGTATACATTCGTAAAAATTGATGATTTCACGGAACGCGACGAAATTGATGGAAGATCCTGGGAATACAGCTGGTTACGCTTTGAAATAACGTTAACCTGTTTTAATATCACAAACAAAAGTTGTGTGACATGTCATGGAAACCATCCTCATGAGAAAAGGGGAAAGTTAAATAAGAAAGACCCCAAGTGCGTTTCGTGGAAACAGCTGTGCGGAATCTTTCCTTTTCTTCTTGTTATATTCCTTTTTTTTACAAAACGAGAAACTGTTTTTTCTTCGCTTTAAACTGCGCAATAATTTCTCTTTCACGTAGATGTTACACTGACGTAAAAATTAACTGCAAATTTGACTCAGTGTTGAAGAAATTATTCGAAGTATAATTTAAAATGAGAAGGATTTTTTAAATTAGCGACTGGATTTCGAGGATAATTTTGTAATTTAAAATTTCTACTCTTTCTTTTTCTCTTCTTTTCACTATTTTTTATATTCTATGTTTTTCAACTTATTAACATTCCGTTGATCGGAGCTGAAGATTCGCGGGGAACAGGAAAAGCATAAGAAAATTACGAGTCGCGTTGCACGTACGACGACGAAACCGTAAAACGTCAGTAGTAAAGCTCGAGCATTTACGAACGCGGATTGAAATCAGGCTTTTCCTTAACGTGAAAAACTTTCCCGATCAAACTAGTGACTAGTTTTATCGAGAAAGAAATGGCAATAAAATTAAAATTGACTAAGTAAGAAGTAAAATATGTGTTTAATGACAAAACGCCGTAATAGTGAAGATATGAAATGATTAAAGAAGTGACATCGCAGATTGCGATGTCGCTCGCAGGAACACGAAAAAACAGTTGAGATCTTATATAAAAGTTCTCTTGTTCGCAACATAATAACGAAATATATAACAAATAATATGTTGTTTCCGACTTTGGCAAACTTCCAGCTTGTTGCCGACACGAATCGTCGTCGAATGCTATAAAAGGAACAAGCTCGAAGAGAATTTCTTCGAAATGACATTTAAAAATGACTTTATGGTAAGTGGTATTAAAGCGATAATTTAAATTGACTACATACGCGATAACAGATGCGATAGAGAAAATCTAAATTTGCAGAGTTTGAATTTTATATTTTAGACTTTTCGCTATTTAAACGAATACGCCGTTATTTGTCAAATAATGTAACATACGATCGAATCGACTTTCTGTTATTCAAAAAAAACGTATTAATCTGTCACAAATGTCACTTTTTGCTTTCTCATAACCAGAAGTGGCATTGCCTCCGACGGTTTATTGTTAATCTGATGAGACATGAGCGTGGAAATATATACGTAGCCGACTATTGTTGGTAGATTTATCACGTTAGGGGACCGACGGGACAAAGAGGAATGTCCCGTAATAATTAATGATTGTTACTGCCTTCGCATCAGCAAGAAAAGAATCGTTATTTTGATCGTGTTATTGCGATATCGCGTGATCAACAAAATAATCAAATTTCAATGAGAGAGTACAACGAATAATAAATTATTTTTGTCTACAGCGTAACATAGTGCGTTTTCTATTATCTTGATCGTGGTTAAAGCGTTCGATCAAAAATAGAAAATTAAAATTATCGACAAAAGCTTGCATGTCAGACAATGCGTGTTTATATCGCACAATCATTTTTGTTTAATTGGATCCGTGGCAGGTCAAGCGTGAAAACTTGAAATTGCGAGATTATCTTCAAAATCCTAGTCGGTGACTTAAATCCTATAAAAAATCCCTCTCATTTCCATTATAATTCGAGTAATTCTTTCCCGTCGCATCGGTTATCTGTAAATTGATTAGTGAAAATTGTAGATAGTGGGGCCAGTATTGCTGAATTATGAGAATAGAAGGGCAAAATTGCAAACGACCGTAACCACAGTTCGCGCTCTCGTTCTCTCCCTCCCTTCTCAGACTTCACAAGCGCGCAACCGTTCAAATTATTTCCTCGTTCTAAGGAAATTACTATCGTGCACTTTTTGCCGTGGTTCTTTGCATCTTCCTGGCCGACGTTATCCGACAGCGACCGGCACGGCCCTTCCGGTAATTTGCTTTTTCCCTCCTGGTTTGCTTGGGCTCCTTTCTGTGCAATGCCGTGGCCCCGCTACTCTTCTTCTTCTTCTTCTTCTTCCTTGAAAATTTAATCGCGGAGCCGCGACGTCGCCTTTAATGCGATTCTTCGCCTGCGTTCCTTCTTTTACCTCGCCTCGTTTTACCGAAGTTTTATTTCATGCCGCCGACATCCGCCGACGCGAGACTTTCTAAAAGAGCCATCCGCGTCCGTTGCGGTTAATAACGGCAACTTTTTTCACAGAGGGCACTCTCGCTAGCTCGCTCTCTTTCTCTCATATGGCGCGGAGAAAACACCGGTGTTTCGGAATTATAGCGTCGCTTAATATCGTCGGCGCGCACCACCGAAAAGCTGGAATAAATCGGTTTTCGATATTAACGAATGCCATTCCGAGATTGGTTTAGAGCAGAATTAAATACGTTCGCCTCTGGTTTGGAACGGAATCACGTTCTAAATTTTGCAACCGTAAGCTGGATACCGAGAGAGAACCAATTTCGACTCTTACATTCAATTTCGTCTTACTTCACCTCTCTTTGTTCAAATACGTTAACGTTTTAAGAACGCTCGCGACGAGCAAAGCGTGTAATATGCTACTATCCAGGCGAACCATTCGTGAAATTACGAGATATATTACAAGATTCTGCATTGTAAGTTTTCTGAAGTATCTCATCTTTTTCGCAATATATGACGACAAGCATAATGCTTGTCTTACAATAAACTCCGAGTATTATCAAGCTTTATCATAAATTTCAACGGAATTTAAAGAATAACGTAGTTTTCCTTTCCTTTCTTCTACTTACATACACATTTCTATTAAAATGTGTCTAAAAAAAATTATGTTAATGTCAATGTTAATTTTTTTTTATGAAAAAGAGAATATTTACGACGCAAATGGTCTAAACAATCTCAAATTTCTAAATCTCCATATATTCCACTTAACATTTAATCGTATTTCCAATATGCACCGACGAAATCAACAACTCGAATTAATGTCTGTCCGTTTCACATTGAATCAAATTACTTAGCCGTCGGTAGTACATAGGGTCGTAATTGCGAAGGAAACTTCTCAAAAGATGCTTAAGTTCGGCGCAAAACTTTCTTAGGCTCGTTCTCAAATTTACATTTTCCACCTTCTAAGAGCAAAGAGAAAGAGAAGAGACTTCGAAGTCGTTTGCGACGACTTTTACCGATGCGGCGCCGCCGACTATAATTAAACTTGTCGCATATCCTTTTGGGCACATCGTGGTCCGTTACGTCACAAAAGTGGAGCAATCTCTCGCTCTCTTCGAACACCACTTTGTCATGTGATCTACTCCACCGACAACGTTCCATAAAATTTCATTACCTTCCACCGCGCGGCGGCGCAATTATCGTTCGTTAACATGCGACTTAACTTTTCTGTTTGAACAGGAGCGAACGGTTGCGCCGGACGGAATTGGCTCTGGCTTGGTAATCGCGGCGCAGCGATAATAATGACTATCGTGGCGGCCACTCTGTTCCTGATGATGACATCGCTGACGATGACGGTGCCCTCAATAACGAATGTACTGCCGAGGAGCAACGAGCCAACGGCAGTTAGCAGGTAGCTCGCTGGCAACCAGCATCACCAATACCATCACCACCAAGATATCGCTGCTACTGTCTGATCCGATTACATCGTCCATGTAAAACCTAGTAGTCTAGGGCTTCCAGTTATGTATGTTACTATGTATAGAATAGATAGTCGAATAATGATCATTTTTATTCTCGAGGAGCCTGTAAAAACGGGGGAGAGAGAGAGAGGAAACGGCGAGAAAAACGCATATGGATCGACGCGGGATTTTCGTCCGTGTAAGCTCGTGTTGCACAGTTTACTTTTGAGAAACCTGTTGTCTTTTGATGTAAAATTGTTGATCGCGATATTACCCATATATTAAATAAACTTTGAAAAAACTACACGAAAAATTGTAGAGCGATATCCGCGTATACCGAGAGATTAGAGACAGGTGTTAATAACTGTCATTAAACGCAACGAGACGAAAAACATATGAAACTGTTTGCGATCTGAAAGATCGGCTTCATCAAGTAATCGGGATTAGAAGATGACGTACGAGAGAGTGACAGATGTTTCAACAGCGAACAGAACGGAGAAGAAGAAAAAGAAAACAAAAGAGAGAGAGAGAGAGAGAGAGAGAGAGAGAGAAGGACTGAGATGTGTGAAACTTTCGTTAAATGTTTCTTTTTTTATTTGAATTCTCCGACAAAGCACGTGTCGGCTAACTATAAATGCGATATTTATTAGTGATCGGAGTGTTCATCGAGTGTCAAATATAGATTATACAGGGGTAATTATAATAATATAACCAATAATATAACCAATATATACGTATAACTAACGTTAGCGCAGTAACGAGCGGCGTTCTCTGCTCAATATTCGCTCCTTTTATGATGTCTAACAGAAAACGCATCAAGATAGACACTGATTTGTAATCTGTACAAATTGTAATAAATTATAATACGGACTGTAAAAAAAAAACAACACGTTCTGTTTTTATTTATAAATCTCATTGCATGTGTTTTTGCAACAGCGACATTGCTTTTCTCCGCCTCGTTAAAAACGATAAATTTACACTCGTGGGGTAAGTATATTTTATCTATTTACATTTTCTCCAGTTGATTTTTATTACTGCAATATTCTCGTGTTTATTTGTTTATTTTACACCGTAGCAAATTTATTACGGCACATAAATATATATATATATACATATATATTTTTACTGTAATAGAGATAGATAATTGAAAAACAAAACAAACTTGGAATAATTTCTTATATCTTCGTGCAATTTTTATAGCTAAGCTCTAATTTAGAAGATGCTTTCACAAACTTCCGTGCCTTCAAAGCGAGTTAATATTGACTCATCCACTTAACGCTGGTACGTGCGCGTTTACACGAAGTATTCTCGGCCTCTGCCGAGCACTGGCAGCTTAGCATAAAAATAATTATCATCCGGCCACGTCGGTGCGTTTCTTACTCTGAGAACAGTGTTTCCGCGTATTCCACTTTTGCGCGCGCGAGAATGTTTCAACCTTTACGACCGCTCGTGTCAATTACGCGAGAATTCTAATTGACCCAATCTCGGGTTACACCGAAGTATCGAAGGAACATTAAAGCACTTCTACCTTCATTAAGAGGAAACACGGAAACCTTTATCGTATCCGATATGGCAAAGTAGATTCCTATTTTGAAGATTTCGTAAATTAAAATCTATTTGAGTGATGCTTAGTTAGAGTTAAAAATAAATAAAATAAACTGATTAAAAAAAATTAATTTCTGTCGTTTCAACACCGCAAAATATTACTTGCGCGCAATTTCAGTCTTAATTACAGATTTTTTTACTATATATTTTCCGAAAAGCTCGTTATATTCTGCTAAAAAAATAATATGCGAGACACAGCGAGTAATTTGAAAAGTCGCACGGAAAACTAAATATAAAATCTTACGATCAAGAAAGAGACGGCAAAGAAAGACGAAAAGAACGAGAAAGAGAGGAGTTGTGAAAGTAGTCGGATTAGCTGCTCCGAAGGGATTGGCAAATTGCAGAGACCGGGAGCTTATAAGCGTTTCCACTGGTAAATTAGGTCGCTCGTAATTTTGCCTCTTAGCCAAGGCCGGTATATCGCTCGTATATGACGGTCTTGTATTTGTGGGCAGGAGGAAAACGAAAACCTGTAATTGCGATCGCGCCGTGAAAATGGCATTAATCAAACACGCAGAGCGGGAAACGTGTAATGAGGCAACCGTTCAGGGTCCACTTGGTTTTGTCGCCGAAATTAAAAGTCGACTACATGCTGTGCGAGCTGCACGTGTCCGTCGCACTGCACGTGCGCTTTCACTCCTTAACGTCGCGTAACACATGGTCCGCGCGCGAAATCCTTGACTCAAACTACTGATCGTGGCACTTGATAACTTATTACACGTCACTTTCCACTCGCAATTAATTAATAAATTTATTACCAACAATAGTTAATTAATGATTTTGAAATATAATTTTATTGGTAATATACTATAATTAATTAATCGGTTCTTATTCTATAATCGTTATTATTATAATTAACACGCTGTGTATAAAATATAAGTTTATTGATCGTATCGTATATCATAATTACTTATCGATTTAACAAGTAATATAACTGTAAAACTGTAGAATTATTTTGACAAAAAATAATTCTTGTGCCAGAATGTTATAATCTGCATTGATAAACTGAATAGAGAGTTTATTACACCCCGACCATTCTATCCCAATAATTGAAGAATTAATACCTCTCCGGGGTATTAAGGACAACCGCGAAGCAGGTCTTATCGCAAAGCCCTGGACATCTTATCCGGGGTGAAAGTTTATACCGAACTAAAACTATCTATTACTCTTCGAGTTCGTTGAATCGTGTTCCGCGAAGAGAAAGACAAAGAGGAGCAGAAGAAAGCTGCCGATCGCCATTTCGATACTTAATCCACTCGGCTACGATGCATCAAATTACTCTTAGGAGACTTTGAGAACTCGATTTACTGAGAACATCCCGTCGTTCTTCAAGCGATTTACCATTTTTACAGTTTCAAGATAGTAATGTGTTTACTTAGTTTATACGTCTCTCTCTTTATTATGTCAATCTGCAGAAAATATTAAACATTTTTATCGAATTTTTTATTGTTTTTGTAACACATAATTATTAAAATAATTGTTAAAATGATTACACTTTTAAAATAATTAAAGTTAACGGATAAACGTTTACATGTAAATGTGCGAAGTATATTATATTGTCTGCATTCATCTGCACGTAGATGCGCTTGTGTATTTAAAACAAACAACGCTGACGTCAATTTACCCCGTAATTCCTCGTTCAACTACGCATGGCGAAAATCGAAAAGCACCGCGCCATCTCGTTAACGATTTCTACAATTTAAGCACGCTCCCGATAACTGGATACATCAAAATCCGTAACCAACCGACGAAAGCTACCGTTCGTTACATTCGCGCGTTAGTTATCTCCAAGCGACCGGTTTCGTCCAATTAAAGTCTCTTCTCCTAACGGGAACAACTAAAGAATATAAATCGCAGCATTTACGGCGAAAAATCCCGCGAACGTTGAAGAGTCCTAAAAAGGTTGTCAACGCTCTAATTGCAGTATAATTGGAGCACTGGCCAATCCGTTTCGATACATCTCTTTTCAAATTACAAAGATGCAATTTGTTGCATCAAAAGATTATTTCAATTACTCATTTATTGTTTTGCAAGAAAGAAGGAAAGAGAGAGAAAGAGAGACTTGTGTGTCGCGATTCTATATTTTATATCAAACTCCCAGTTTCATCAACAACACAACTTGAATTGCTAGTTTAAATCCCGATCTAACGCGAGTCTTAGGTCAGAGTCTTGGTTAACATGAGTTTCTATCGGCAAAGTTTGGTCGAGCTACTAAAGAGATCCAGACCATGCTTGAAACAAGACGTTATGCGCTCTCGAATCGCGACGCAGCGTGTCTCGAAACAGCGAGAGAGAAGCGAACCGAGATGAGTCGGCGTATCATTCCAGCGTGTAAGCAATAGAAACTAGAAACTTGATTTGTTTCCTTAGTGGCTTCGTATACATTTAGCGCATGCTGCGAATAGATACAAATCATTATTAATATGTAACTCGAACATGCGCAAATTTTTAAAAACTGCTTTCATTAACTTATTAAGTTTTTCTCTTTGCCGAGAAAGATCAATAAGACATCATCGATTTATTTCGGGCAGAAAAAAAGAACTTAATGAACGAGGGACGAAAGTGTTCGAAATCTAACTCGTAGAGAAAAACAAAGAGAAAAACAAAGAAGAAAAAGTACGACAAAGGAGATCGTCGAAAGAAGCAAGTAGAAAAAAGTGCGATAAGGGAGGCACGAACACGCAAGACTGCCGACTTGGCACGCTAGAAGTGAGAGGATATGGACCGTTTCCGTAAACCATCAAGAAATTGCATTAACATGGTTATCGTCGACAGCAAAGGCAAAGGTAGTAATTCCTTTAGGATTCGTGCGGCTTCTTTGCTGCGAGAAAACTTTGGCAAGGAGAGAGAAAAAAAAGACGCGACCACAAGGAAAGTTGAGAAGTTAATAAGTCGTCTCCACTCGGAAGATTCACAACAAATATTTGTCTTCTCGCCATTTGCATTTTTTTCTATCGCTCTTCGTAAAATGCAGATGCTGGTTCCTCGGGAGATATTTAAATCGGATAATCACGCGGGTAAATAACATCGCAATTGTATTTCCGCACCAATTAAAACTGTACATTTGCATGTTTTGTAGACAACTCTGTCTTTTACCAAATTATTGAAAAAATTAAAGGTAGAGTAGATAAATTAATATATACATAATTAAAAAATTTTAAATTTGAATATAAAAATATCAGCTTTCTTGAATGCATATCATTACATTAGTCTAGGCGAGAAAAACGAAATTCTACGTTTATTCGAGAACGGTTAGTACTATCGACTTGCGAAGCAGTTAAAATGCAAACGCGCGCGATTTGCGATCGACGATAAGCTGTTCGGGCTAAAAAAACAGTAACGGACAGAAAGGAATCGTGTGTGATTGCTCCTTTTTCCATCGGGAATTTATCTACATTTGCCTTTTGCAGTTCTCCGTGTTCCTTTTTTTCCGGCTCAGACAAATTAATCGCTCTTTCGGTAATTTCCGCTTTGCGTATTCCGATTTTAGCGAAATAGAGCGAGAACAGAACGAACGGCGACTGACTCCGTTCGGGCAACAAAAAATTCGCGAATCGAATTAAAGCCAATTAGGTGGAAAAGTTTTTGGTCCTCCCGTCTGATTCATGCGCGCGAGCATTCGAAATTCATTAATTAATTACGGAAAAGAGTGACCGCGACAATTGTAACCGGTAAAAAAAGTTCTTGGACAAAAATGGATTCCGGCATATAAAAGTGCGACGAACTAAACCGACCTGATGAGCCTTGATGATACCAACCATTTGCACTTTTAATTAAACGTCGTGACAAAGCAATAAATTGGTGTAATAAATTGGCGCCGCCAGTTTCGGACAATGGCCGACATAGGCGATATGAATTACTTCAACACATTCGGTGTGATATAAAAAAGTGGATGCGATTAAACGAATTAAATATAATGACATACATAAAACATAATACATATTTTGACAGATTAACTTCCTCATAAGTGGTTTCGTGACATTTTCTATGTAAAATCCAACTTATGATAATAAAAAAACCAAAGAATTGAAATTTAAAGGCACTTTCAGAAACTTAATTGTTTTGTTACAATTACAAAAAAAGTACAAAACCAATAAACTAAATAATAATCACAATTTACGTAATATAAAATAAAAATATAACGACTTATAAAGTACTATTAATAATTAATTTTGAATTTTAATATCCGTAGCCTCGCTAAATCCTAACAATATTTAAACTTTTATATTTAAATTTTAATTCCATTAAGGCGACCTGGCGATACGTCGCGTAGAGACTCCGCAAGTCGCGGCGGCGCTATTAGCATAATAATTTAACGTGCCGTCGGTTCGAGAAATAACTACTTAACAAGTTAGACAAGCTTAACCTGGGCGAGATAAGGCAGGAACGGACATTCTTGGCACAATAAATTGGATAATCAAAATTGTCAATAATTTCCCTCTATCGATCGTTCATTTTACGTACTCACGAGAGCGTTAAGAGCGCCGATACATCGATCGATCGAGCGCGTGAGTGTCAATCCGAGCACATTTCTCGCGCTCTTCTTGCAATCGAAATCATATAAGTCTGCGTCACTGTGACTTACGAGCGCGTTTCCTCGCATCATGAGATACATTACTAACACATGCTTAAGATAGATCGAGGTCGGTGACCGCAAACCGTTCTCACTCAATCGTTTCGTACATTGTCATCTCAAAATGTGATTGTTTCGGAATCCGCGCGCGACTTCTTGACAGACATAATTACTTACCAAATTATTCGAGAGCGACAGACGCTTAATTAAATCGCGAAAGGCGGAACATGACGTTATTCGCGCGCTAGAAACTAATCCATCACGATTAGCAGTCGCTGTTTCTAATTTGACGCTCTCGACGTTCTCTGTATACATGTGTCCGATAATGTTAGCGTGCATTTATCATCGGATTAATAGCGTTCCTTCGTTATATTGTGACTCCGCGGTTTTGCCTCCACCGGCGTTTATCATTGACCTGTTATCAATTTGTTTCCACGAGGCTTTAACGATGTACGCACTTTTTTCAAAATTACGTAACTTTATAATTCTTTATTTGTCACTTTGTGTAAAGACTTGAGAAAGGATACATAGTTATACATAAAATAACAATAATAACATTTACAGAACAGTAATTCCCCTCTACGTAATTGCAACGTGTAAATAATAGATATGAATAAAGAGAATTAAATTCAGTTCACTTATATATATATATATATATATATATATATATATATATATATATATAAATTTCTGTAATTGCACAAACGTGAAATACGATTTTGTTTTATACACGCCTATTATTATTGTCTATTAGCATGCTTGCTTTTATTACTGACAATTGATCCTACATTCGACGGAAGTTGAACGGTGATATATCAGTACGGGGTATGTGTGTGCATCATTTTGGAGAGCGAGCGCTTCAAAATTATATCGTTGCGGAAATACGTTACACAGTGGATAT
This sequence comes from Pseudomyrmex flavicornis, assembly GCA_014825475.1. Lineage (NCBI taxonomy): Eukaryota > Metazoa > Arthropoda > Insecta > Hymenoptera > Formicidae > Pseudomyrmex > Pseudomyrmex flavicornis. The sequence goes on from QVNW01000600.1 coordinate 30,439, forward strand.
AATTACACGAATTCCCCTCAGATTGAGAATATATGTCATTATAGTGTATCGCGATTATAATGTATGTACGAAAATGCCTTTAACATGTGATATATTGATTTAATAAGTACGTATTAATTTCTGCATTGTCGACGAACCGAATCCCCCCGCACTCGTTTAACAACATTATTTGCGCTGCAAAATAGGTTTCATTTAGCATAACGTTAACCGGAATATTTAGTAAAATGAATATATGAAGATTCATAAATTTAAATAATTTTAATACCATAATTCCGTGTGGACTGCTTAATATCATTGAACACTGATCTTTTTCACAACTAATTCTACTAATCAAGTGTAATTAACTAGCGGCTATTGCATACGCGTGCACGACAGATTCACTAAATAAAATTTATCTCTTTCCAATTATGTGGCAACAGTTTTTTTAAAATAATTACAATACTTATCTATAAAAAATGTTTATCAACGATGTATCAACGATGTAAAAGAAACGCGTCAAGCCAATTTGCGCGGATTAATTAGAAATAATATTTGGCATGCACGGGCAAAGATCACGGTATAATCAGCTATCGGAGACACTTAATAGGGCGCGTCGGACAAGACGACGACCTTAGTTAACTGAACGACCGTTGCTATAACCATTATCATTATCATTCTGTGCACCATGCAGAGCGCGGCAGACTATTTCCATCTCGGTCTCGGACGCGCGAGCAGCGCGGCAGTAGTATAGCAACGACACTAGTTACGCCAAGCCACATGAGAGGAATAGTCGGCTGCTCTGCACAACGTCGGCGATGGGTATCGGCAATTAAAATTCATGCCTGTGCCGTTAACCTTCGCGTGTGTATGTGTATACACGCGGCTTAATGCGCATCCAACGCATCGATGATATGTATACGTGCGAACGCACTTTGTGCCGTACGTGATAAAGCAGTGATGAGGTGAAGCTCTAGTCAGACTGCCGAGCGTACAATAGCTCGAAATCAGACAGACGTAGGTGCGCGCAACATACGATAGCAAAAGGTTTGTGGTTTTGTTCGCAAAAGCGTTATGTTTAACGGAAAAGCATCTCAAAATTGTTTTTCTCGTTGAATTTCGCTTTGAATTTTCGGTAGTTGTGCAATTAGTTTTGCCACAAATAAATCTTTTTTGCGCATCCTTTTGTATAGATTTTGAGGCAAGAGAGAGAGATTGGAAATTGAAAAGCGCTATCTCGAAAACGAGATTTATTTTAATATTTTTCTCTCTCAAACTGTCTTTCTTATTCTCACTGATCGGTATTACCGAAAATATAAAATGAACTAAAAAACGCAACGTGAAATGAATGACGAAACTTGGTTGTCGAGAAACTCTCTAAGCGGCGAAGTCTACCACAAGTGATTGCGAGATTGCGATAGTCTTAAGCCAACACTGTTAGTTCTTGTCTTATCCCGTCTTATCTTGTCTGCTTTATCCGACAAGCAAGATAGGACTTTTCAATGAGTATTTCCTGCTCCTGTCAAGTATAAGTATGCATGAGATAACGCGCGACGTACGAGAAAACATCTCACGCAATTTCGCAGAGCTTGCACACACAATAATCCATTGCTATTTTTATATAATATTTTAAAATATTTAATTTCCTTTTTTCTTATGAATTCAATATGTTACTCTGTAATACGCGTTGATAGAAATATGTAATATTATTTTCGCGTGAATATTTTACAAAAGTATCGCGAGTATTCAGTAAGTGTTGAATTTACGAGCTTAATGCGTTTTTGTGCAAGACAATTGCACTTTAACCGATGATTGATCATGTATACACTAAGAATCGTGCACGGTATGACACCTACGTACGTGAATCTCGGTTGTGGCTCATGCGCACTCCGAGTAGACTCGCATATTCCGTTCGGAAACGCCGTACATGAGGGAGCCCATACGTTAATTGGCTATTGCACAACAGTAACGCGCCGTCGATTGATACGTAAATGGAGTGAGCAATTATACGACGATGTAAACAACAATTCGGTTCAGTACCGCGATACTACAAACGAAGCAACTGATGCACCGCGTGAGCAAATCCGCTCTTCTATCTTGTCTGCCGCCATGCGATTAGGAGCTAATCAAATCGAAAAAAGGGCAGAGAGTGTTGAACAGTGATATCCCGGAATCTCCGAAAATTATATACACAGTTACTCTTTTCAACGACAAAATGCTTTACTTAATTTCTATTAAGATCAACATGTTTATTAGATTCTGATATCTAAAAGCGAAGAAATTACGATTTTGAAAAATATGTAGATGAAATCTTTTGTACACTAATAGGAGTTATCAAGATAATTTTTTGCTTGATTGGATATATTCAGCCACGATTTTAAATCAGCAAAGATTACCGTGTACTTTTACTTACAAAAATAAGACATTCTAGGAAATTGAGTAGTTTCAGTGATTTTATGTATAAAAAATTCAGTCTGTCGTAATAATGTTTATTGACGCTGTTATTGTAAAAGTTTTACGAGATTTCTCGGTACTACTTTTTACTTGATATTCCGTGTTACTTTTCCGAGAATGTGATTTCATATTTCATCAATCTGACTATTCTGTTCCGCGATGATAGTCTGATCGATTAGTCTCGGACGGTAGGGGATACGGTGTCATCGCGCGCGGATTTGCGGTAGTCGCAGCTGTGCTGATTCCGGAGAATGATGCCCGAAAATGAAACATTACGACGGGAAAAAAATATGAACAGCTGCGGCAGAAAATGTGCAGTAAATTGAACGGGTGCCATTATATTATCAGGATGTGAGGCGTTTTATCGTTTCAGCGCTGCTTTTTTTCGCCGTCGCGCCGGCCTCTTTAACGCGAAATTATATTTCCATTACGCACGACCGTATTTAAGCCATTATGCGTGATCGTTGCCGCACTTTTCACTGAAACGCGATTAACCCAGATTCGCCAGATGTTCCGCGCAGGGCCACGATTCATATCTCAGTTTCCCTGACGTCTCTGAAAACGTGGATAATTATGAAAATGCATAAATCACTCGAGATGCACGGGCAAAGATAGCCAAGAACGCGCGCGTTCGTGACTCGCAGACGATGATATTCAATAATCACTATCTTCAATTTCCGCGCGGCGCGGAACATTGCGATCTTTTCCTCGGGGCGCTGTTTCGTTACAGCATTATTAAATACGACGAAAGTACATCTTATTTCGTTTTAACTGCAATTTATAGGAATAAGGCGCCTCGCGTGCGCTGCTATCCTCGCGTAGATTTTCACGACATAGCGCGGAGAAATAGCAAAACGAAAAACAAGGATAAATAAAGAAAGAAAAAGAGGAAAAGAAGCGCAAACGCGAGGGAAAAACTATAGTGATATATAGATCGGAAGCCGAAGATATAATTAACTGCGCTCTTAATTAATGTAACCGATGTAATTACGTTTTCCGTACAATTTGCAAGTACGCGGGTGGGAGACGAGAGGAGACACAATGGTCGCCAATATCGAACCCCGCTTGGTGCCACACATTCCGGCGAACGGAAGTGAAAAGCCCCCGTTCGCACTACATTAATTTCTGCTTGAAATTAAATCCTCGGCGAGGGAACGCGATTCTCTCTCACGCCAAATTAAATCTTTTCCATATCCGATCCGACGTGTACATTACTTTCTTAGCGGGTCATTTATCTTATTTAACACCTCCGCATTTGCTATCATTCTCCGAATCAAGGATTAATCAACTAGAGCACCGGGAATAACATAGACTTAATTTTTCGGCTTCCGACAGCGATTCACAGACGACGCATTATTATTTTACGTCCTGCGAAGAGATTAAAAAGATTGTAAAAAGAATTTATTTTCACGTAATCTCTTTTTCATTTTATTTTTCAAAGAATAACGATCCTCATTAAAAGAACAGCCTTTTTTTTCTCTTTCTCGCCTTCCGTTGTTTGTTTGTTATATAAATTTTGCAAATTATGTTTATTCGCTAGTGCGTCTGCAAACCGAAGCGTAAAGAGACCAACGTCGCGGGAGGTGTCGTCAAACAACGGGAGATGACACCATTGGCATACATTAATCATGTGTGCGAGCACAGCCAAGAAGCAGAAAAGATCGTTCCGCCCTTTTCTCTTGGAGTTGAAACAAAAGGAAAGGAAATAAATATACAATTGGACGACACTCGAATCTCCAACAAGGCGAATCTTCTTAGGAAGCCCGGTAGACATCAATGGCTGCCATCCAAAAATATTTCTGGATGAAATCCTCGCCCGCTTGTGCATCGAAAATGTGGAACGGAGGGACAGGAAGAAAAGACAAACAAGCAAAAGAACGACACGATTTTTCCGCGCGCGCGCGCTCATCGTTATGTACACACATAAGTATGCAGTTTTCGTCGAGGCAGACAGGGACTTCGGAAAGATTTATTCTCGTGTCCATCTCTTCGATTTTCGTACGTCGTGACTCGATTTTCGTAAACGTAGCGCGCGTCAACTTCCCGCCGCAAGTCTCGACAGCTTGTTAGCGGCGAGTTAGATTATAGCGAAGAAAGTAAATTGAGCAAAGTTGCAGAATAAGTTGCTATTTATCTTGCAACCACCGCGGGCACGAAGATAAATGAAATCCGCGCGCTAAAATAATGGCGCCAAGATAGCTTGTATGTGTTAAAGTAAATATTATACCTAATTCAGAAAATTTAATGTCGTATTATACGTACCGAAATTCTTGTAAACTTAATGGTTTGCTCTCTAAATTGTGAAGATATTTAGAGTACGAGTTTACATGGGAAATAATCCGAGAGATATTTGAAATTCTTTTTGAATGTATAACGAAAAATAAATTATTAGACCACGTATCCACGTATGAAGTATATGCGTAGATCTCTTCATGCAATTTTCACATTCTACGGTTCATGTATTTTTATATATACGACGTAAAAGACTAAAATAATTATTTTTTCAAAATGCTTTTAAAGCATCGCGCATTTCATACGGCGATAATGCCCCCGCGCGCGAATGCATTGCGTCCGGAATGACGAGATAATTAAACTTAATAATAATTAAAGAACGTAATTGTAAATGCATGTCCTCGTTTGAGAGCGAGCGAAGCGCGAAAGTGTTAAATAATTTCCTCGTAATTGGTACGTCGGCTAATGATCCGGTTTCTCTTTTGTGGGATATATATGTACGGGATTTTTTCCCTTTTCTCTCTCTCTCCCGCGTCCAGCTTCAATGATGAATTTATCAATTATATCCGCACGAGTACTTTAACTTTTTACGTTTTCGCTTCCAGCTTTCGGCCATTCCCTTCGAACATCGCGCACGTTAATCGACACGATAGCGGTCGGCAAACTCGTTTTGCATCTCAAAGTGGGAAACGACAGGTAAATGCACGACGTCGGAGAGCGCGCGATATTGCTCGCATTAAGCGATGAATCCTCGTGGCGCAGGATCGATAACGAAATCTCGAAGTGGACGCGGATCAAATTAATCGCGAAAATATTCACGCCTTTTCATTTCCAAGTTAGGTGAGACGTTGTCGCGAGAGACGTTGCCGCCGTCATTCCCAAAGCGAATGGAAGTTTGATGCGCGCAGATTAAATTCGCATTCCATGTCGATGTACCGGGTGTGTACGGCGTGCTAGATTCCCCCTGGTGTTTCCCTGCGACCCAGCTGAGCTTACTAACGCGCGCGTACACACGCACACGCGCGCGCGCGAGAATCCCAAATGCATACAGTCGCACGTTTCATGAACACGCATTTATGCAGACACGTGTGCTTCCTCAACGACGAGCGCCGAACTACCCGCCGTGAGGTCCTTCAAACTCCGAAACTCTGCTTCTTCTTCCCTCTCTGTCCTGCTCTTAGCGTATTGCACTAACACTACCGCTTGCTCCTCTCTATCCCTCTCTTTATTTTTCTCTCTTCCTTTCTTCTCGCGTATTCTCCACCCTGCCGTCTCTATTGCTTTTTCAACAACGCTCGCAATTTCTTCCCGTTCACATACTGCACGCTGATCTCATTTTTTTCCTCTCCGCCCTCGGGCGCGTCGCGCTTATTTTGGCTCCCCAGAACGGAGCTATACCCACCGCAGGGACTATCTTTCAGCTCCCTTGTTTACCGTTCTTCTCGATTATTCACGTTTCTCCGCGTCCCTCCGGAGTCCTTTCGCTGTTGCCGCGAGTCTCTTTCGTCCATGTCAATGTATCAGCCGCCACGTGAATCTCGTGCGTCAAGTAGCCACGTCAAGTAGCGAGAGACGCGGGCTGACTTGCAATTACCGTTTGGCGACACAGCGTTCTTCCTTCATTAAAATTACATCAACGTCGGTATACAGAGAGTCCGTGTATTCTCTATCTAGCGCAAAAGCGCCGTAATGCGCTTAGGGATTTCCGACAAGCGTTTCGGGAGCGGTGTCCAACTCAGAGATGGACGTCCCCGTATCTACCAGAAGGGATCGTTTTGGTCGAACCGCTGATAAATATATAGGAAAGTGCAAAAGCTGCACTTTCTGTCTCGGCTTGGCTAAATGAACGTTTGACTTTTAACCGCTCTTTTCACTGTTGAATGTTTAATGGCGTATCGAAAGAGAAGCGACCCCGTTTGTCGCGAAGATGGCACCCTACGATTATATAGTTTGTTTTCAAACATCTCAAATATGAGATTTGATTATTTTGCAAGTATTTTACTGAAGAAATATTGTTCTTGTTCTTATATGCGGTTTAAAAATTTATTACGCATTTATTAGAATTTTAATTAAAAAATATATATAAGAAATATTGTGTTGGAAAACCACAAAGTATGTCTATGAAAATAAAATATTGAACGTAGCAATGTATAAAAGCTGCAGCCTATTATAATAAAAAAAGTATATAATATCTTTAAATATCCTATGACTTTGTAATTTATTATTACACTAATTTGAATAGAACAGTATTAATCTCGGAAGCAGGACGGAATATTCTACAAAGTCGTACGATAAATTATGAAGATAATATGCGTATTGCGCGCGAAACTATAGTTAAATTATTCCAAACCGTTCCAAGAGCGAGCACGGAGAATCCACGACATGGCTACGACTTCCCCTTGCGGAACAAGATTAACCAGACACATAATAACCTTAACTTTTGCCGACTACTTTCTGAGATGTGCGGCGCGGCACGGAGCCGAGCGCGAATTAGAAACATCAAATTCAATAGAACTGCGGCGCCAATACGATACGAACGCGAATTCTATCGAAAGGGAACATCGAATTCAATGGCGCTGGTCGCGCCTATCCGATATGAATCAGACTTCCATATAGCGCACCAACGCGCGCATATTCTACGATATTCTGAGAGAATTTTACATATATTCGATTTCTTTTCATGTACAGATGATACCTATTGCCTATATTTTTATATGCTTTGCGCACAATGTCATATTGTCTGAAATATTATATCGACAAATTTCGCGTAAAAAAACAAACTCGATGATATATAAAAATTTTTTCGCGACGAATGCGCGCGGAGATAAATTTAAACTCCTATTTTAAACTCCTATATATTAAAATTTGCGCATTGCTGTGAAATATTGATATAATTTTTCATCAGTAGTTTCATTAAGAGAAATTTCATGAAAATACATTTAATGTAATTTTAAATATTCATTGTATCAAAAGTTACGATAAAAGAATCGATCCGAGTGTAATAGCCGCATGTTAATTGTTAAATGTAAAGTTCGGCGAATGAAAATGCATAATACACCCGGCTGGTGATATACCGTGCACGTCATTTTACGGACGAAAAATCAGCAGCAAATTATTATTTTAATATCACGTTGCCGCATTTCGTCGTATTTAATACGCCGAAACACGAAGCGGAATCAAATTATCTTAAATGATCCGTAGAGCATTATATTGAGAGCATTCCGGCGAGATATAATCGTCGGGGGTAGAGCGCACGGGTTGCGAGAATCATTGCGCCTGCAACGAAGCGCTTGATCGCACGGGTATCAAGCTCAAACGACTAGTGAAATAACTAAACGCTACGTCCGACGGGATAACGTAATTGCAACACCAGCGGAATCACCGGAATGCCCTGCATCTCGCTGGTTAAGCCAAAACCCTCGATCAAGAGAGAAAGAGTTATCTTCGCCTTGATATTGGATCGCGGAGATAGAAACGATAATTTTCGAAAAGACTTTTCTCTCCGCCGCCAACCGGCGCGCGAGTATCCGTCGGAAAATGCGTGGTCACGGTCGATGTGCCGCACTCTCTCTCGGAACTCTCGACTCAGCACCGGCGAAATTATTTCGTCGGGTGTGCTGCACGCCGCCCAATCCGAAGAGAAGCGCCAAAGTGGAACACCCCGCGTGCTCTCACTGTCGATTCTTTCACGGCTTTCCATCGAATCTCTTACGATCCTTAAAGCGTTGCCTTCGGACGCACGATTCCACTCTTCGTTATATTACCGTCGCTTCACTTGATAAACGCCTTTGTAAAGAAAAAAAACCCAGGCTATTTCCGAGGTAGAACGCTGTATTCCGACAAAGGATGGATGTCGCGCTTTTGTGTGCAGTTTCAACGGGTCGCAATACTTCCCTCGTGGATTTGTCTAATCACGTCTCCGTTATTATGAGCGTCGCGACTGAGAGAGAGAGAGAGAGAAAGACGATTTTTATTTTTTCGTTGCAAAGAAAGATCCTCTACTCGCGTATAAAATTTTGAATTACGAATATCGTTGAAAGCAGATTTTTTATTAAAAAGTAAAGCGTTAAAAAGTATATTAGAGCTCATATTAAACATCAAATTTAAATTTATTAAATCTATACTGTTAAAATCACATGAATAATATAAAACAGAAATTTAATTTTTCGTAACTCAAAAATCTCATAAATTTGTAAATGTGAATTTCCGCAGTTATAGTTTGTAAAGCGTGTTTAACTGCGCAACGTATTTACAAAATAAAGCATAATCGGAACATTTCTTTGTGCAAAAAATTCCGAAGTGCGAGACATCGAGTAAATAAATATATCGATAAATGGCGGCATAAAACTAGCGCACGCGGCACAACTTTTATCTCTCAAGTTCGACGTCTTTTTCTCTCTTTCTCTCAAGGATTTTCTCTCTCAATAGCCATGATCGGAGAACAATTACTGCAGCCTTATCGCCGGAAATTACGTTACGATCTCTTCTAACAAAGAGAGATCGGCCGCATTAGCCGATCTCCGGCGTGTAAATCCGATTCAACTTCGCGCGCGCACGCAACACTTCGCCTCCAAAAAACGAAAGATAGTTAACATCTTTTAAAAAATTGGTTAAGTCAACGTCATTGATAACAGGTTCCCGATACTTCGACGTCAAAATCTATCTTTCTGCGCTTATATCCGAAAGCTCTCTCTCTCTCTTTCTGTCTCTCTCTGTCTCTTTCTTTCTTCCTCTTATTCCTTCCTGCTCTAGTCGTTGTCGCGTATCAGTTCGACGCGCCCATGATGAAGGTGGAAAAAGTGGAATTTTATAGCGCTCGTAGAAAGCAGCTGACAAGAATTGCAATCGAAGTTTACTTTCGACGGCAATCAGCTGTGAAATCTGCCGAAGAAAGTGCACATCGGCGCTTATTCGGGGCGAAACTTCATCGACAATGATCCACATTTTCTCAACGATACATAAGTTACTTATCTCTCTCTCTTCTTTTCTCCGAAAACACAGTGTCTTGCATAAAATAGTCTGACCTAATTTACATATATCACGTTTACATTTGATTAATCCACGTGTCCTAAATAAATATCCGAGATTCGCTCAATACACGTAACGCGGAAAACGGAGACAATAGAATTTAATCTTTAACAGGAGCCCGCGTTCCCATTACGCCATTTTGTGGTGTACGAGAGATATCGTATCCCCGGCGCACTGTCAAATTTCATTAGCGTGGCAGGTACCGTCGAACTCGTTTCGCGGCGCAAAAAGTCGTGTCAGTTTTACCGGCTTCCTCTGAGATCCCATATGACATTAAAGCTCTATCGTGGCTAAAAGTCAGTATCCACCCACACTACTCTCGCGCGGATACGGAATAAACGCGTCATCTTCCGTATCTTTCGATTGAACTTGAAGGTTCTCAAGATGGATTATCCAGTCTTCTTCCAGTCGCCGCAAAGTCGTACCGCAGCGCGGCTGCGGAATTTAGTCCATCCCCCCTTTTCTCTTGGCTTCTTAGACATCGATATCGAGAACCGGAGTGTCACATCTTCAGCCGCAGCATTTGCGGCTTCGTGCTATCCAGGAAATTCGAGCCAGCTCGAGAATTCTACCGATATATAATACAGATAAAATCAGATTACGTTCGAGAGCGCGTTTATATATTAATCTTCACGGTGAAGCGAACGTACGATGCAAATAAATAAAATTGCAATATAAAGCAGAAGTTGCGTTAAAAGCGCGTGTATCACGTGCAATATGAGATTAACCCCTTGGCCTACCTGCTAACTCCCGACTGTTCGAGCCACAATACTCAAGTAAGGCGGTCGCGCGTCGAGCCATTCAGCTGCTTAACCAACGTGCGCTCCAACTTGCGCAAAATGTATGCGTCTTATGACATGTATATTAGGTATCGAGAACAACTGAACTGAAGCACGAGTCTGACTCGTGTTGTTTACGTTTGGTTCGAACGAAGTATCACGAGCCAGACTCGTATTGTTTACGTTTGGTCCGAACGAAGTACCACGAGTCACACTCGTGCTTATTGTTTTTGGCCCGAGTTTCTTATTACGAGTCTCACTCGTCATTGCAGGCCAAGGGATTAATTTTTTGTCACAAAAAAGACACTGAACAAAAGATAAAGAAAACTATTATTTAGATGCATAGAAAACGCAACGAAGTGCACTGTCGTCGAGTTCTAGTTATAGGTGAATATTCTTGAAGTATATCTTGCTTAACTTTATACGCTTCGTCAAGCTCTTTGATAGTTGAGGAGAATTTTACTTGACCGCACAGAAAGAAGCAAGAAAATAACAGCTTGCAAACGAAAAAGAGAAAAGAATGAATTGGCCGTAAAAGCGCGACGTGTGCAAGGCACCTTGGCGTTGACGGAAATGGCGAATATCGCGATGCAGGTGCAGCGAGCCGTGACCGGCCTGGCCGCGATTATTCGCCGATAATAATACATCAGTCGGAATAACTGAATGTCCTGGGTTATTGGTTTTTTGTCGGTGCAATAGATTCCGCCGAAATATAAATCGCCCGATGGCGCGGTAAATTAGTCGTGACTGGAAAACCGATATTTCCGCCCTTTAATGTGTACACGCGAGCCTCCTGTGCACGTGCTTGTACAACAATTGGTACCGAGTGCAGAGACGCGCGTATCCACGTATAGACATATGTGTGTGTGTGTGTGTGTGTGTGTGTGTGTGTATGTGCGTACGATTGCACTCTTGTGCGGCTTATACGGGCACGACTGAATCGGGATTGACGTAACGCTAGGAACAAGCGCGAATAATAATGCTTCGTCGTTTTCCGCTCCGTGTGTCACGAACCCCGTTCGTCGATTTGACGATTCGATGATCGGTTCCGCGAGAAGCGAGTGTTCGTCTCTGACGGTTGAAGCTGCCCGATTCCGCAGAGCGACACACGTTCGATTTGCCGCTCGACTAAAGACGCAAAAGTAAAAATACGAAGAAAAAGACATGAGCGAGATTTTATCGTCCTAACTAGATCAACGGAACTTTTACGATGTCAAATCTGTTGAATTATATGGCGACGTACATTCACAATGCGAAAATACCGAGGTCACCGCGATATAAAATCATGATGTCTGCATAAAAGGTTCCATTTATTTCGTCATAGTTATTTGCGCGATGCGTATGATTTTATTTTCGTACGCGTATCAAAATATGCGCGCGATACAATCTATTTATATTTATTGGACAAGTTAGTCATTTTAACATTTGACATAAATGATGTTTACTACTGTACTGTGTATGTCAAACTTGGGAAGAGAAAGGTACGGCTTTTCACCGCTACCAGACTTTCATAATATCCAACTGGATAACCGCGTCAAAACTGAAATCGCGAAAATCTATCGGATTTTTTTGTGTGTGTGTGCGCGCGCGCGCGCGTGCGTTTGTGGCGTTTGCTTTGACTTTTCGATTTTATCCCGTCGCCACCCGTTCAAAAATATCGATGACTCGGCAACCCGTAGATGACGAATGTACTCTTTTTTTCAGTCGTTTTACGTGCCGTTGCATAGTACCCATTGTTGCTCCCCCGTTATCTGCCGCAACGCAAAACGCGGTAATGCATCTCCGTCACGAGTTTCAATACTCCGCTATGAAGAAATTATCCGTAATGAAATGTTTTTTGTATCTCGACACGAATCGCGTTTGCGTCGATTTTAAACACCCATGCATTTAATAAATGACATTTTTGAACATAAAAAAATTCCCTATTTTCCCGACAAGAAATCAAATTCTCAGACATTATACAACGATAAGATGCATGTGATTTTGTCACGAAATTCAGATAATACGCAAACTTTTCTCTCGGAAGACATTTAGAGACATTTTTCAAATCCATCACAACTGCAACCGATTCACATTGATGTAAAAGATGTTATCATAATTTTCTTTATATCGATTTCCGATCAAAAATGAATAGCACAAAAAGGAGTAACGCGCATCTCTCTCTCTCGTTCTCTCTCTCTCTCTCGATGATCATGTTTGTAGAGGAAACGATCCGAAGCGGAGAGGATCGATTATGCGGTTGGCAAAGGAAAGAAATTTATTCTGTGTACCTCGCACGAACACGGATTCTGTAGGATAAAGGTATCAAGACGAATTCAATGAAGAGAGCCTATCGTCCGTTATTAAGGAACTCACGAGACCCTTCGGATCGTTCGGCATAACAAATACCAAGGGGATCTCAATGGCGACACACGAAATCGATTACCAGGGCGGTGACGGCGTTGGACTCGGTTGTTATACTATTTATTTATTTATTTTTTTTTTTTTGTATGTTTCCCTCGTTGCATGTTAAGAGATTCGGTCGTGTCCATCTTGCTAAATTGGATCGCTCAGCGAATAAATAACGTCCGGTTCGATACAACGAGAAAGAATACATATGTGTAGGATGTCGCTTAAATATTGACTTGTAACAAGTGTTGTCGGAGCATTACAGTCTCGCAACAACGGTATATTATCCCTCAAAATACTCGATATAAAATTAAAATGTAAAGACAACTTTCACCGAGCGCAGATACAAGAGACTCCACTTACAAAGTAAACGAACTTAATGTTTTAACGCTCTGTTATGTTTAAATCTAATTCGAGTCTTTTAAATTCCGTGTCCGACAATCTTCACGGAGAGCGGTACGACCGACGTAACTATCACGGACGACGGCGTTTACGTATGCCGGAGTCACGTTCCCGTCGTTCTTTCATACTCCGTTCTAAGGAAATAAAGGACGTAACGAGCAAACACCGAAAAAGATATTATTATGAGTACGAGCAAGTTGGACAGAGACGGAAAGGAGAAACAGGGTAAAAAAAAAGCAGCAACGTGACAAAGAGCGAGATAGCAAGGAAAATGGAACAGGATGGACACACAATAGAGAGGAGAGAGGGAGAAAGGGTTAGTTAGAAGTTAGAGCGACGGGACTGCGTCGAGAGTTAAGTTGAGCTCACACTGCCGCCGTTTATAATTAACGCTAGTTTATTCGGGAAACTACGACGGGAGGTCAAAACGATGCCGGAAACTCGATAAATCCGACCGCGGTTGTTTAACGGACAAATTGGACAAAATGATGATGCCGACCGGCGACATTACGGTAGTAGACGGCGACGATGTCCTCGTCGTCGTCGTCGTCGTCGCCGCCGACATCTTCTTTGTCAATTTGCGATTGCGAATCGCACGGAAACTCCCGCGGAACGTAATTGTCGCTCAAGGAGGCGAAAGGGTAACTTCCTAGAACGAGTGCGAGTGGGAAAGGAGATAAGGGAAAGTAGGAAAGAAGAGAATGAGGTAGATAAAGGGTATAGTAGTTGGGTGAGATCGTTAAGAGGGTTGTCGAGCATCCTGGATATTGGCCCTGATAATGGACCATCCTCCTAAATGCTCGTTCGCGCTCGTCCCGAAAACTCTCAAGAGCCGCGCGTTCTTCCTCTACTTCTTCTCGCGCTCGTCTATATCCTTCAAGGTAATTCGTCTGTACCTACGATTTCATCTTTTAAGCTCTTTCGTTCAAATGTTACACGGTGAGCGCTAAAGCAATCATAACGAGTGAAAAGAAAATCTTCGAGATACCTCGAAGCCTAATTAAAATCTATATACAATTAATTTTTTTACGAGAAACGTAAATTAATTCTGAATACAAGTGCAGACTGCAGATTGTAGTAAATTTTATTTTAGAGTGGCACAACATCGATTACTGAATTTCAGTCAGTTTATTTGCTATGTGATTATCTGTGTAATCGCGCAAGGAGCTCGCGCTTCATATGACAGACGCGTTTCTTCGATTTGTGAGCAGCTGAATTAATTTAAGATTAAAACTAATATTCTCTCTCTTTCTTCTTCTCTCTCTCATGTGCGTTTTGTCTTTCTCTCTCTTTCTCTCTCTCTCTCTCTTTCTCTCTCTCGATCTTCTGCAATTAAATCCCGAATCACGAATTAATCTGACACGCGCCGGTTTAATGTCAGCCAAAGGACAGGAATGGCACAAGCCTGAAATTCCATTGGTCCAAATATATTCAGTTGAATTCGAGATTTCAGTCTGCACACGTCACAGAACTGACACTGTAACGCACATCCACTTTTGCCTTAATTATTTTTGCAGCGACACTAGTCAATCCGATAAAAGCTAAACGAATCGCGTTTTTGTCACTCGACAGTGAAGAGATGACTGATTTCAAATTAAAATGTGTATATACGTTTGCAGTTTTAGTCAGCAATTCTTATCACGATCGGTTACTTATTATTAGTTAACGCCAATTGTTTGTTGTTTTTAAATATAAATTTCGTAGCATAAACAATATTGCTATGTAGTTGAATATAGAGCTGTTTTTTAGTGGAGCAAAAAAGTAAGTTCTTTTTCTTCCCTGAGGTCGTTGAAACAAACGTTTGGGAATAATTGACCTCATTAAGCGTTCCGTAAGTATCGCGTAGCGGGAGAGAAGCTTTTCTCCGACGGTGAAAAGAAAGCGGCGAAAAATTCGTTTAACTCGACTTTTCCGCAGAACTACGACGACGGCGAATTCGACGGGTTTTTCGTATCGCGATTTGCGATGTTAATCAAAATTACGGAAGAGCCACGGCAACTGATGGAAAGTAAGGCTATCATGAAAAGCCGCTTATGCAAATCTTTGGACAGCTGTCTCGCGTAAAGAAAAAGACGTTTCTTATGTAACGAACGGGAGCACATACACCACTCTCTCGGCTATATAGATAAGATATATGTACAATGTTTCGACATTGAGATAGATCTGGCCGCGAAGTTCCGTTCATTTTTCTCAACAGCGACGTCGTCTTCTTTGTCTGCGCGCTTTCCGGCCTGTCGACTCTCTCTCTGCTGATAATTAACGGCCATGAGTTATTCCCCGGTTAGATTTCTGGACTTAACGAGTTGTTTTACGACCGCGAAGATGCGCATGTACGTATAGTACTATCTCGGGAGCTTGCGCGTAAAATGTACACGTTTTAACGAGCGCTTAAAGTGTTAAGGCTATTTCAACCTTTCGGCGACGGTCTTTAGGAGATACAAAAGTCACTTTGACAAACAGAAATATTTTAGCACATGTGTGTTTGTATGCAAAAAAAACAAAGAGACCAATCAATTTTACATTATTATTTTATGTATCATTTTTTATAATAGAATATCGAAAAACCATAAATAATGAATTTTTTTTATCAAAAACATCGATTATAGTACATATTGAATTTAGAAATAAATAAATTGATTCGAGAAAGTTAATTTACAATGTTATTTAATCGCCAATTTGCAAGAATTTAATTTATAAAAATTAAAATAAATAAAATAAAATAAAAATAAATAAATAAATTGAACAGCTTCCGTTTACTGACACTAGGATTACTAGGGATTTAAATTTAATATCTACCCGAAAAATATCAATTTCTTTACTAATTCTTCAATTTTTCGTGTAAGACGCGCGCTGAGTATTGTGTACGTGTATTTAATATGATAGATTATAATATTAGCTTCCATTACTGTAATTATAATTACAAATAATTGATAAATTTTTACTTTCGTGTTTTGAACAATCAATTGCGTGTGTGATTAGATTGCACAATAAACACAACACACATACACATGTATGTATTTATATATTCAAATAAAATAATAAAGGATTAATTTAAATGTATAGCGTGCTATTAGCGCGCGGACGTTATAAATTCTATCTTCCTCTGATTAATATTCGGTGACTTGTTGATCCGTTCGTCGGATGTACATCACATTCAATCATAACCACACCCACGTAATGTAAATCCCATTATAACGAGTGTGCCCCAATCCAATATTGCCAGTACATCTGCCATCGATATTAGCAAGTTACATCTGTGTCGATTTAGTATAATGGATTTTCTATGTACCGACTCTGATACCAATGACAGGGGATAAATGTCACTATACTATCTGTGTTAGCGAGAGCGAAAAGTCACGCGTATATCTTGTGTGTATCGCCGCCAGTCCGACAAACTATTTCACATTTGTGACTCCATTTAATCCTCAATTGCAAAATTAATTAAGCCACTATTGCAATTAAAGCAAAATTATGTGAAAAAAAAATGCAAAAGCAACAGTTTGCAATTTATTATAATTCCATGCATTTTAATCCTATCTATTCTATCTCTTGTCTATTTGTTTTACTCTTGTGACGATATTTTTTAAAATATTATTAGTATTTTCAAAGATATAAAATTTTATCTTTATATCAGTCAACTTTTTCTCGTATATATAAATGACACAGACTAGTATTAATTATACAAGTTTTCTTTAACAAGTAACCATTCAGCTATATATATAATAATTCGAATAGATCATTTTTCTTGATTTTCTCGCCTGCGGTTGACAGAAATCTAACGAGATCGAGACGAGAGGAAAAATGTTCGTAAGCACGAAGAAGACGATCGAAAGGAATTTAAAAATGAGAGAGTGTATATGAGAGGAAAGTATATAAAAGCACATGAAAGTGACGTGAATATGAATTTTCTGTGAAAAACCCTCTCGAGCGATAGGAAAGTTCTCGTCTAGATCTCTCGAAATCTTCTCCGTTTATTGTACATTTCGCGAAAGAGATGCAAAGCTCTTTTTAATATCTCAAACGGTTTCGAAAATATCGCACTTCTCTCGATCAACGACCACACGCAAACTATATTCCTTCGTTGATCTGACATTTACTGTGTACGTTCATGTATTATAGATTCCCGTAATAAATTTATATAGACGAATCGAGATCCAGATAATACGCGATTATTATGAAGCGTAGCTTATAGATATTACGTAACTATATAGATATTGGCCACGATCACGGACTGAAAGTAGTTATGAAAGAAGTAAAGCCGGTCTTTCGTAAGCCGAGTTGCGTTTCTATTGCGACTGGGAATCTTGCGCTAAAGTGAAGCGCAAGAATTATGCGAATCGACTTGGAGCATCTCGATGGCTCGGCGTGAATAAATTTCGGTGTTTCGCGGATAATGAACCTCGATGAGACGAAAGACGATAAACGAACGAAATGGTATCATGAGATGCACAAATGTAGCGTATCAGGAAGAATATTGTTGAACGATCATATATGAGAACGAGGACGAATCGCACGGCAATAATAATCTCTTTGCAAAAATATAGTTATTTTGACACGAGATAAAAACATCTGTTATTTTCCCTGGAAATATCTCGCTTCCAATTTATTCCGATCAATCGTGCTTGACTCGCAAATTCCGTTATCGTTCTACACGTGTGTATTTTTGACTATTATTCGCACATCATAACTCGGGAGTTCAAAAACTAATGACCTAGTTCTTGGTAAGTTAACCGTACGCGCTCTTTCGCGTGCTTGCAGGTGAAAAACGCCACTACTGCGCGTTCGCCGCATTTTTCGCAGAGACGTTCGGGCGAGATTTAAAATTATTGAAGCAGTACATTTCCCCATTTAACGGTCACTCCTGATTTTGTACTTTTCAAGTTTTCCCGAACACGAAACTTCTTTCTGGTACGCCAAGTGCTCGTCCTTTCTTGCATCGGGTAAATTCATGGTGCCGTGCCGCCAGAAACGAAGATGGAAACTTTCCCGACGAATTCATATATACGATACGCGGTTCGTAGATATATATGTACAAAAGTTCTTTCGATCGTGCGCTAAAAATTATGTACCGCTTGTGTTCCTTTTTTAATTCATCGCGCGCATGTTTTATACGAAATATATATTATTATTTTATTCTCTTTTACGCGCATTCGACTTAATATTGTCTCGATTTACGACAATTAGTACACTTGAATATCTGCTTGTTGCTTATTGTGTGGCCGACCTTTAGATAAAAGTAACAATTTTACATACTCATGCGATAATATACATTGTAATAATATCACGAGAGAAATATGAGATATAAACATACAAATTGCTTTCGTTATATTAATATAAATTGAAATATATTTTACTGACAAAACATGATATGGTGTGTAATAATATATTTCGTAATTATGTGGAACTCCGCGCGAGTACGATATCTCGAATTTTGTTATACGATATGAAACATTTAGATCTCGTAATAAATCGACAACACAAATGCAATAGTTATATATTTGTATGTACAACAATCTCTTGTTACTGTTATTCTTTTGTTTGGTTAATTATTAAATTAATAAAAGGGACAAAATGCAAAATCTCAATATTCGACTCACCGATAGCAAAGCGCACTACCTGCTCGGATTGATGCTGTGAATATAGTCTGAAGACTTTCCGGCACCGGACAAGAAGAGACTCCTTTTCAGAGTCTCGTAAAAAGAGTAGGAAGCGTTCGGAAACGTGTGACATTTCAATACGTACCGACTGCGATAAAAAAATTCAGGAAATTCCCGGAAATCGTAAAATAATTTGCGCGTGATGCAAGACTTAGATAATAAAAGTCAAAACAGAAATTAATTTGTTCAAAACAGAAACTTTAAAAAACGAAAATTGTTTATCATTATATTTTTGTCTAATATTTATCACGACAATTTATTATCTTTGCACTGTAATATAATATAATTTGTATAACATATGTACATATCATGTATGTGACAGAATTTGCAATATATAAGAATTGTAAAATGTGTAAAAAGCAAGGATTTTAATTATTTACCTCACAACAAATATATTATTTGCGCATTTAAATAAATTTTATATATATGACTGCGCACGTGCGTACATACGCCAGTTACTGAAATAACATAACATTTAATTTCCGTATTAATAATAATTGCATAAAATATGATAATATTGTTATTCGAAATACAGACGACGCATACCTGCGATGCACGGTATGTTTTACACTAATCAATGCGTATTTTATTGCCATATCAAGTTAATTTTACGGAAATATTTTTAAAAATAAATATATTTTTCTCTTTTTTTTTAATTTCCGGTAGTATATTTAATTTCGCTAAAATGTTTTCTAAAATATATGTGTGCCACATTAATCTTTTGAAAATCAGCAACTACGTGTGATAAAACACACACACATACACATGTATAATATATTAAATAATTTATTATAAAAAAATTATGATTTTATAAAATTACACACACAACAGTCCTAACGTATTAAATTTTAGTATCAAAGTTTTTTACCAACTCATATGTTGTTTTTTTGCAATAAAATATTAGTTACAATGTAACACAGTTATAATACAGAACATTTAATGTGACAGTAAATTAGTGTAATGTTAAATTATATCCTCTGATTGACAAAACAACATTTATATTTTACATATATTTACCAATGATACTGTCAATTCAGAGACATATTCAATTAATGTACATGATTGCTCTGCAATATTGCTGTGTTATCTTATTAATTGTTAACAAGCTTTGACCTGATGGAACCTAAATACAATAACACTGTATTCTTTCATTCATTTTCCACGAACTTTAGTTCCATGAAATTTCCATTAGATCAACATTTATTAATTTTACATATGACTTTCTACATATAGACGATTCTGCAAAAAGATTTCATTTAAATATGTTCCTGTGTGTGATTTTTAGATAAGCTCTATGATTAATGAAATCGCGGTTAATTTATTAAAAAGCCCGCGAGATAAATTAAAGTGAAAATTTCGATAATTAAAATATTCACATTTCTACCGAATGAGAGATTTTTAATTGCGTAGCGTCGAAAAAACCGAGAACCGAGCAGTCGCACGCAGGCAAATTGTCCTTCTTATTAATGAGCCACATCCGACCTGTAGTAAGTAGAAAACGAATGCGGCGGTACCCCGCGACAATGAGAGCTGTCGAAAACAGGTCAGACTATTTATGGGTTTTTTTTTGCCCCCTCACGTAACCACATTTCAAGCTTCGCCACTATTACGCGGTGCTGCTTTTAAACCGCGGGAGAATCGCGGTATCCAACCAGCAGGCGCAAAAAGGAACGCTCGCTTGCGGTTTCTTCCAAGTTTCTTGCGTATTTGATGATATATGTCATCTCAGATTAAGCGTGTATGTTTTTGACCGATTATAGGAGAAAAGAGCAAGGTTCGATGTTATACTACGAGACGTATTGAGCGTGTAATTTTTTCTAATTTGAAGTCCTGTCAACTGTGATTATTAGAATAATATTGTTATCGTCAATCTTTAATTTTTATCTCCCAATTTTGTCACATTATTAAAAATATTCACGAAAGACGTGTCAATACAGTTTTCCATCCATGTCATACAAGCGTGTATACGCGTAACGTTTTGCATATTGGTTGTAGTCAACAATAATAGAATGTTATCCCGACATATATAATATCAAGCTACATCGCGCCGTCTGCGCACACACACGCATACACTACTGTCGAACCGAGTGTTTGATTTTTATTAGTAAATATTCATAAAAATTTCTGTGTCAAAACAATGTTTGACACAGTGTGATATATTGTACATATGAAAGCTTTAAAACAACGTACATATACGTCAAAATAAACCCGGCAAAATTATCGAACAATGACATGTGTGTGTACCTCGCAATGCGAATTTTCGTGGTTTATTCGTCTCTAATTATTTCTACGTATAACTTGTCAGATTAAGCATTTAAATCGCTAATCCTGGCAAATAGAATAACTAATTGCAAGAAAAGAGGATATAGTTTTGGCTCACTTTTTCCTGTGTTTAACATGTATTTCAACTCTTTGTTTCGTGTTTTCGTCTGTGCGCTTTATTCGACGAATTAAATTAGTAATATCAATGACATGTCTCGCGTCATTTTCTCGTGAAATCAGCTGCTCGAATTATGAGCGAATAATTTATTGGTGAGTGTATAACACGATCAATAATCGTGACGAATGGGCGGTTAAATGTAATAATCGCATTGATGTTAATTGCCCGCTTAATTATTTCACGTTACGATAACCGTCCGAAATATACAGAGATATACAGAGAAGAAAGAGTATCGATTCACGTGAATATTCGTCGCGGATGTCTCATGGTTCTGCCACAAAAAGCTTCTTCGCGTGGCGCCGTCGCCACGTGTGAAACGCCTCGCGCAGTTAAACAGCACTTTGACATAATTGCTTATTGCGAAAGTGTCGTAAGCAGGCGGGTTAACCCCGATCGTTATCGTACTCGGGTAAGCCGACTACGTCGATGAGGCTTACTGCAGCCTTCAAAGACGTAAAGGTAAAAGCTGATTACGCCGGTTAATTGGTTTAACTCGCTAAATCGACACGTGCTCTTGCTTATTTTGGCCTTTAGCTCACAAATTAGCACCGTAATCGCTAATGCGAGTGCTTCTTTCATCTTTTCCATTTGTAAAGTTAAGTCGTCTCGTGTGCATAAATTCACAAAATCCGAGGTTTCCAAAATCTCAAATTTTTGTGTGTGCGCGACTTGAAGAAATTTAAATTATTAATCCTGGAAACCGTACACGTCGATGTAACTTATTTGAATCTATGACTAATGTACAGATGTGTGTAAATTAATACGCGTTTCTCTCTCGTTTTCAGTAACTTCGGTATTCAGTAACTTCGGTATATCTTCCACGCACACTTGGCGTTAATGTCAACCGCTTAAATATGAATTTTCGTCGCATAACATAGAAATGGCGCGCGCGTTTGACACGCGGGACGAAAATCAGACTGTCACATTTAGCGTTTAAATGTTGAATGCGAATAAGCGACTTGGCGGATAAGCGTCTAAACTTGCACAAATCGCGCACGAGGGATACTGAGTGTGTATGTATTCGTCACACACCGATACATACACGCGATCCCCGAGCATGTGCGTGTTAAACTCGAGTACGTGTAAATGTATATACGAGGTGCGAGCGAATACGCGCGGTACGTGAAGAAAATTCCCATTGGTCCCGGCAAATCGATTCGGAGTACAATTTGGCAAGGAAATCGGATTTCCAATAACGATGCGACGCTGATTATCATGCGATTGCCACCTTACCGATCGGCGACGGGACCGGGAGTAAAGGAGGAGAACGGATGCTGGGCTACGAACGCCCAGGGAGCATTTCTAGCCAGTCGGAATTGCTGCCGTCGCGATTCTTCGTGGGAGCTCGTAAAATATTTTCAAGAGACTTCCTCGACTACTACCATCATCTCTTTCTCAACTCGTTATTGCGAACGAATTATCACTTCGCGAGATCAGTGCGAGCACTCGGTGCTTCTTGCAATTGCGTGATCGACGAGATTATTTCAATCTTTATTATATTCACGTATTCGCTTTTATGCGTTGCGCTTTTGATCGTCGTTATAATGCAATATCATTAATAACAAAAGGGTTTTTGTTCACGCAAAAAACTTATATAAAGGAGCATTGATTGAGCGTTAAAAATGTTACAACTTTATAACGCGCTTCAACAATTCTACACGTATATTTAACATCGCTTCAAGTCTTTTAAAAACCTATCTTGCGCTTTCATATCAGATTGCATTTGCTTCCGGTAAATAACCGTCAACCGAATTAAGAACATTCATTCCGAACGCGCGCACGGGTAGGTATAGAGTAATCGTGCTCAAAGTCCAATCGTTTCGATCGACATATACGCGCTTGGATAAGTAAAAGTACGTCAAAGTCTGCACGTGGAAGGGATCGCCGCGCGCTCGAAAGCATATCCGGGACTAGGAAGAATCGATTTTTAAGAATGACATACGGAAATATTGGTTCGAGTAACGACTTCCGTTCCCCGCGCGTTTACGCCCCGACAGTCAAGGGTTAAGGCGCCTCGAGAGACAGGACTCTTCCGTGGATACGCACGAGAAGAAGGAAGCAGATAAGATGACGAGAGCGATGAAGCACGAAAGTGGCAGAAAGAGAGACGCGAGGAGACGTGCGGTGGGTATCGGACGAAATATGAACGCGGAAAAACATCTTTTCTCTCTTTCTTTCTTGTTCCGCTCTCGAGTAATATTTCATTCGTAATGTACAGAACATTGCAAAACTTGTTTAATTTCAATAAAACGTCGTTTGTTTCAGTTACAAATTTGTAAACGTTTCAACAAAAACTCTTTGTAAATTTTGAATTTTGAAGTTGAAGAAAAAGAAAATATTCGAGATGAATTAAAACGCTCGAATAAAAAAAAGCTTGATAAGACAGATTTTCTCAAAATTTACTGTTCAGATTAATTACGTAAATTCCGGAGCATCTCCTACATAGGAAACTAAAACCACACACGAAGTATTCGCTAATTGAGTTGGCAATGATTCTCATGATTGTTCCCAATAACATTTCTCTGTGGAAATCTCGTTCGAAGCACGCGGCGCGATAATAACGATGAAACTTCGTTTCGCGCGCTCGCTCATTAACATTGAGCGGCACAAAATCCGTCAAACCGAAATCCGCGTCGTAGTGTTTGTTTTATTTTTCGCGAATCCGACGGCGCGCAATATTCTCACCCGTTAACACTATTATCATAATTTTCATCGCGCGCCTCAGTTTAACTTGTAAATAGGTAATCACGAAGCGTAATAACTATATATATGTGTATATATATATATATATATATAGAGTTCGGGGAATAAATAATTATTATTAACCACGCGGCAGGCACACGGCAGGTATGTACAGGTGTTCCCAACGTGTTTAGTATCTGTTTGTAAATCGTACATAGCAAATGTGGTCTGATAGAAGCTGCCATGGTGTTGATCCGAACTAACTCAAAGTAATCTATTCCGACAGTTGGATCAGAAACCAATTAATTTTATTGGATATGATTTGAATTCGTATCGACATATTGGGAATATAGGGAAAATATCTCTATTAATATGATTAATTGACCAATAAGAGAATCCGTTTCATTACTGTATATATTCTACGTAACTAGTTCGAGTAGTCTCTGACAAATTATTATTTGAATCGATATGAAATTGTTATTCAACCATTAAAAAAAGAAAATCATACTTGCAAAGTAAAGATATAAACTTAAAAAGAATATTGATGATATTGTTACGCGTAAAATTATATAATACAATAAAACGATCTATCCTTTTAGTGCACCATTCGCGACAGATTATGTCGAGAGGCGCGACAAATGGATTTAAGCACCGGGTGGCAACACAACAGAATAAGCCGTTACACTCTTTTCAATACTTCCTATACATGCGCCGCTGCATTCTGCAACTTTACTGCGCGGCGCAACATCGTGACGTGACCATAAATAACGCCGAAATAGCATGTCCAACGTCCGACCAATAAATCTACATATAACTCCGGAGGATAAAATAAAGTTATGGGCCCGCTTCATGCACTGATACAAACCGATAGTTTATCCTGCTTTGACTGTTGCAAGTAGTCACCTCGCTCTTCCGACATCCTCTTTAGTTCTGCTTTTTACCGTACAACGGAAACTCGGCAACCCCCTTCATGCTCTTTTCACTCGCCGCGCCTTTTTCCCGTTTGTGTATCTCTCTTCTCCTACACACTGATTCACACGCATGCCGTCCCGGTTTGTTGGCCCCGGCTCATCCTCCGCTTCATCCCCCGTGGCGCGTCATGCATCCGCTATACGAAAATGCATTATTACGTTGACACGTACACAAACTCGATTCCGCGAAAGCCCAGACACGTAACTTTGTGATACATGATCCGCGAAGCCCCGATGTAGGTGTGTACGTGTAATGCGTATACAGGATGCACCAAGAAACGTATCTGAGAGAGAGAGAGAGAAAGTTCATTCTCTGCGGAATTTCAGAATCTATTTAGGAAACATTTAATCCAAGAATTCCGTCTTTCAGGAATTTCTAATTTTCGATATTAAACACCTTGATTTATATCTCCGATATTTGAAATTCAAAATTGCAAAGTAGTTCCTTCACTACATATACACGCGGCAAAAATTTATTGTAGTAACTGTACGTATCTTAAACTAGTGATCTCTCAATTTTGTAATATAAGCGTTTATGTACATACAAACATTTCAAGCAATTAGTATGTGACATTAAATTGAACGTGGTATAACATCTTTTTTAACAATTATTAAGGATTTTCTTCAATCTCTCTTTTAAAAATCCGGAAATCACGACATTTAACACGTTTTAAGTTTAAAGGGCACGGAAATAATTTTAACGTTTCTTTTCCAAAAAAAACAAAAACGTGCACCGACTAGAACAGAAGGTAAGAACGACACCAGCAGAGCAACAACGTTTCAGTTTCCTACTCGATGCCCAAGCTAGGCAGTCGCGTCGACGGTCGCGGGCGCTAAACAAGGACGCCGTAATTAAATTTTTGTCCGCCTCGTATTTTTTTCTCTCCTTTTTTATTTGTCCTGGAAGCATGCGCTAGGCGATGCAATTAGTGTCGTAGTAAAGCTGTGGGGCATCCTTCGTAACGCGAGGAAGCCGGTGCCGCTACTTACGCGGACCGTTGAAATAAACGTGTTTCTTGCAAATTTAATGTTGATTTCCATATACCGCGTACCAAAAATCTCCCGGGCTGGCGAGGCTCACGTTTCTCGGATGCTACCAGGACGGGAAATAAAGAAGGCGAAGACGGCGACGCAAGAAGCGAATATAAATAGTAAATACGAACTACATATATACGCGATACGAAAAACCGAATAAACTGCTGAATAAAGTGCGAAGCGAATCTGGCTCTTTTCTTTTTTAATGACTTAAAAATACCAGAAGATTTACGATATATGAATTATATACTTTTATACATATTAATTTCCTACGTATTAATTTGTTTTTTGTTTTTTTTTTATACTATCGCATTTTGAAAATATCATTTCTCCTCTGTGAGCGTGGAATAAAAGAGGAAACGCAACAAAGCAAATAAAGTTTCATATATGTATAAATAATGAACAGAACACAGACTGCAACGTTACGAAATAAACTTGATTGTGTTCTCTCTATTTTCTTCTTTCTTTTTTTTTTTTTTTTTATTGATAGTAAAGTAATAACGTTTATTGAAATATCTGCATATTATCAACTATTCGCTGATGTGTGCGTTACTTCTTCAAACTTCCATCGTGAAAGAAATACAGATCGTCTCTTACGCTGAGAGCCACGCACGCGCGCGATGGCTGCTAGTTATACGTACACTATTGAAATAAACATGTTTCTTATAAATTTGAAATTGTTTTTCCTCTTCATGGAAGAATTTCTCCGCTCCTGAGTTTCCCGGCATAAATGCTCAACGAATAACTAGATAAATAATAAATGTCATCTTTCCTCCATCATTTGTGTAAAAAGAACAACATGATGACGTTATTTATATGATCGTACACGTATATAAAAAGTCTCGATCATTGTCAATAAAAATTATTCACAGTGAGATAGAAAACTAAACTACATCGCTTCTTCACTTAAATATCGATCCAAATATATAGAGTTGACCCGGTGACAAAAGTCATTGCGCGCTGCTGCTACTTATGAATAAGCCATTTCTGTATAAACGTGCTTCTTATAAATTTAACGTTGACTTTTCTCTCCATAACGCAAAAGTCCGAAAAACCTTCCAGCTGCAGAGTACACACCTCCTGAGTCGCCTCTGGGCGAACGATAAAAGAGAGAAGTCGCGCGCGGGAAGAAAATAAATAAGAAAACGTGAATAACTACCGGAATAAATTGCGCTACTCTGTGAAAACGCGGCCAGCGAACCTCCGTCTGCTTCTTCTTCTTCTTCTTCTTCTCCGCCGACAACCAGATACACATACATATATACGTGCATATATAACGTTTTATCCAAACATCTGCATGTTATCGATTATATCGATAGTAGCGTGCGGCATGAGCGCGCCGCGTGGGCGTTTCAATAGAACGCGGGTTACACTTTCGCGTTTTGTCTCGAAAAGACAAAAGACGCCGGAGAGCTTCTTCCATCGCGTGTTTCGCGAGAGAAAACAGGATTTCTCCTTAGATTCTTGCGAGCGCGTTGCGATACGGTTATATTGTTCGGCGAACCAGCTTCACGCCGAGCGCGTGTTATGTTACCGGTTATTGATGAAAGTTTTCGCGACTGTGACGCGTAACGTTATTAGCGCGATTGTATACGGGCGCGTCTAAGTTCGCGTTCGGTGCACAGAGCAACGGGAGGCACCGCCGCACCGAGACCCGCGTGTATATTATCGATCGCTCTTACAACTAGAGCATCGTGTATTTTCTTTTCTGTACGCGTTAACGTAGAGCCGCGCGGATTCGTGCTACATATGATTTTGGTCGCGTGTAGTATAATCGTTCATTGTTGCCAAAGTCAACAATGAACGATAAAGCGCTCGGGTCCGGTTCGCAGACAGTCTACGAATAATTATGCCTGTCCGCCAGTAGCACAGAACGAGATATTCCGTTATTCACGTTACCGGTCGTAATTAACTCGGTAGTCCTCGCGGTGGTCTATTCCCGCGTTTCTGCATTCTCGCGCGCAAATAAATGTGTTAGGCACAAACGGACAGAGGAAAATACATTATAACAGCTCTTGCTACAGAAATGGCAGAACGGTTGATAAATGACTAATTAAAAAAACTCAACATAAATAGCGCAATTGTGTCGCTCTTGAAATGTGCGCATCTCATTGATAATGAGAGAGAGTTTTGAAACAAGATTGTATTTTAAAATATTCAGTGAATTTTTCCCTCAACTACATTCCTTTGTCGTCATCTCGAAAGAGAACATGCACAACGCGCCTCATTTGCGCGACTCAACCCCCCGCACAAATAATATAATACAACATACATTTTTCTCTCTCGGTTTATTGCTGCATAATCTCGCGATGAAATAAATAAATAAATAAATAAATAAACGTCGAGAATGAGATAACGCGGCACAAAAATCATTAATAGCTTATATACATTGAGGAACTTTTGCCATCGAAGGAAATATCAAATTATCATTATTGAACCTCTGTCAAACGTGAAATATGTATCGAGACTGCAGAGTATCTTTAACGCGCGCTGTAAAAGTGCAAAAAAAAACAAGTAACTCTCTCTTGTACGAAAGAATCTTCAATAACGGCAAATTATTTATTTCTAATTGTTTCACGCTCTTTGGAAACCTATCTTTCGCTTGTATATAAAATTACTATTATAACTTCTGTCGCGTATATATTTCGATATAAATTTAGTAACCATTCTTTAGAACACTCCACACATTAGTTTTTATTTTTGCAGCTCAGGTCCTCTGATAATGTAAACTCGCATCTATCAATCAATGTAAACTTGCACCTGCATTTCTATTGTGACAGTTTCACGATTGTAATTAATGTCATTTCTACTGATAATAATAATGAAGACCTACTTCATTAATTATTTGAACAAAATGAAAGCATATCAATAACGTAACAATACAAAACCGACAACTAATCGATGCCCACTATGGCTTCCTTTGTATTCGTGCACACATAAAAATTGAATGTTACAGTTAACAATAAAATCCTTGGCACAACGCCAAATCTGATATTCTCCACATGCTGTCGACATAATTATCGCGAATCCAGCAGAAATGGATTATTAAATCCAACTCTGCACAATTTATATAATATCACGTAAAATTCACATATTACGTGACATGATGTTTCCAATATCAGCGAGATAATGTCGACAATTGATAAAAAGGGAATTAGTAAAAATATTAACAAATATTTTAAAAATTTTAAATAATAAAAAGATCACAGAAAAGAATACGATATTGTGCTTTCATTTGTTACATTAATCGATATAAACAAATTTGATTTCGGATGTGTGGCCGCGCTCGCAAATTAAATATTTAAAAAAATTTTCTTTTTTCGAATAATCGCTCTTCTAAAGCGTGAGAAAATTATTCGTTATAAAAAAAATTAATTTAAATTCCGAACGAGAGCAAATTGATATGTATTCGTTATAATAGCTGCGATTCGGAAAATACGCAGAACGATAGGAATTGAGAGCGCGCAAGATCAACGAATTTGCCGACCGCGCTTCTGGCGCAATTTTCACGGCTATTTTCCACTCACGCTGTGGTAATTAATTCTACTTTCGTTCAGCAAGCTGCTGAGATGCGCCTGAATGATCGCGCCGCGCCTTTGAAATTGAAGCAGCCGCACGATAGCGAGCGCGTTCTCGTTTACTGCTTTTAAGACGTGTGTAGCGAGCAATGTGCGTGCCATCTTCCAGTTCTCTCACATATATACACATACCTTTCATCGTTATATATTCGCTTACTTTTTCCTACCATCTGAATATGCGCCGGTGTGTAACTAAAACCCCGCGCGAGCAAAGTCACAAGAAAAGCGTCGCGGAATTTTTGCGTTCAAGTCGGGGAACATGAAAAGGTTGCGACTGGTTAAGCATGTTTCGTATTACCAACAACTCTTTTTTTTTTAGAACCGTATGCTTTTTACATCGCGCCCCCTTCATAATCATCGAGACGTCAGCGTCTGGGATTTTCTCTCTGAATATCTTATTGAGGACAGATATTCCTCGAACAAACGCAAATTTGAATAAGCGCGCGCGATACACACCGCACGAGCGTTTATCCGATAAGCATTGTTTGAATAACAAAGCGCGGTGTGTGCTGAGCCACGCCAAATATTTACCTCGAAATTCATGCATTTTTAACAACAAGTTGTTTTATGGTTTATTAATTGCGATTTTCTGGGATAAATATCCCGAGTCCCGAATTAATAATTGAAGAAGATTGCGTTCTGTAAATTTACCGCGACTAGTGCCTGATCAAATTCATAAACCGCTGCTGTTATGGAATTTCAAACGTGAAATTTAAACAGTTTCCAAATATGCACCGCATTTTTTATACATTTATTGTATGTAACATGCATAGAAATTATATTCTAGTATTGGTCATGGTTTGCTTTTAAATTTGTACGCGCGTAGACTGAGAAAGAGATATGTCACTCCAACGACACATTTCGCGCGATATACCGCGAACGGCGTTAAATCGCACGCTTCAAAAGCTGCCGATAAGCAGAGCTGCGCGACTGTTTCCGAGGACGGCAGGTACAAGCGCTGTAACAAAGCGGGGCGCGTACACGTTAAACCGCACGAACGTGTGCACGCGCGAGATGCGCGTACAATCTGTTCGGATTTCGCCTTTCAGACGAATGTTCGATATAAAGGAGGAGGGTTTTGTCCTGAATTCTCAGTAGCATGAGACACAGGAGACGAGTAAAGCGCGAGAGAGAGCGGCAAAAGGAGAGAGAAAGTAGAGAGGAGGAGGAGGAGGTCTAGGCCTTTATATATAGAGAAGTGGAAAACAGAACGGTAGCTCATTAGCGGTAACAGGCTGCCGAGGAAGAGAAGGAAGCTCGTTATCCATGGGTACACACTAGTACATATCTACTTCGTAATCCGTACTTGTACAGCTCGAACTCGCCGCTTCTACCTCTGTTCTCTCCCGTCTCCTCCCGTCTCTTCCTCTTCATCTCTTTTCCGTCAACACATCTCCCGTCGCCGTACATTTCCCTTTCTCGCATCGGGCGCAACGTGTCCGCGACACAACACATGTACACGCACGTGCACCGTGTTATAAATATATATGCACACGTGCAGCGCAAAGCTAAAATTTCTATTGTTTAATAGCGCGCGTGTATTCGTATATATTTGATGGAAACTGCGGCGCAGTTATTACGCGACGCGCAGTTTAATGTGACTCCGAAGTTGAATTATACCTACCGTACATATGAAGAATGAACATTAATGGGCGATGTCTACTTGTTTCGACAGTAGCGCGGCTCGTGCTTTTCGCGCTTATGTACGCGGCGCGCGTTAGCTCGCAATCCTATTACCACCGGCACGATTACCGGAGAGGAGTGCAAATGCAATCGCGGTATAATTTAAGCGGATCAAGAACTTGGATTAGCAGAGACATAATGAACGATTCAATGATCAGGAAGCTATTAAGTCTGCTACCTCGCGTAGCGTGTTATCGGCGATTGATCAAGAACTCCCGAGTGTCTTCGAGTGATAAAGCGCGACAACATTTTTATTCAATATTACAATAACGAGGCATCTTTTGGATTCTTACT
>QVNW01000601.1:0-46470 GCA_014825475.1 Pseudomyrmex flavicornis
TATATATATATATATATATATATATATATATATATATATATATATATATATATATATGGAAATATTTTCTTTAGTAAATCGCGTAAATCTCTCGAATGTGTTGTATATCGATCTAATAAAAAAACAGTAATAAAAGATGAGAGCAGTAGTGAATATTTATTATAAATAAAAATTATCTTCGATAAAAAGCATACAAAAACAATAGATAACACTGATTATATGTATATATGTGTAGCTATTATATAAAACTTACCATTAATTAGTGCATATTTAAAAAAACCACCGAATATTAATATATATAAATAAATAAAAAGTTTCTCGGAAGTGTAATAACAATTCCTGTATGTTATATATTCCCTCATTAAAAATCTTTAAAACACTTACGTGATAAAACGAGAAAAGAGAAAAGGTGAGTGAAGGTGAGTATCATAAAACACTCGCGTTGGACAGGCAGCGTTCTGTAAAAAACAAATGTTTTTTCGTGTGAACGTTGTTGAACGATTTTGTCGGAGATTTGGCGAAGAACTTGGAGATCTTTTGCGCGTTCTCCTGCGCGGGAACCTCCCAGTCCACCTGAAACGCTTTCGACTCGAGGATCTGCTCGGCGGTGGACCAGCTGAACCGTACGATCTGCGGAAAACCGAACGTCTGGTCCACGTTTTCGGACAACCACTTCTTCGTCACCGGGTCGGTAGGGTAACCGCTCCCGTAATCCGCGCCGATGTCGTCGCCCTCGCGGAATCGCCACGCGCGAATCGCATGATCCCGCGACACCTTGGCGCATATACTGGCCGCGCTCACGATCGGGTAGGTCGCGTCGGCTTTCTTCGCCACGACTATTTTCACGCCGGGAAACAGACCCTTTAGTCGCGCCTGATAAGTCTCCGGTTTGCCAACCGTGTCCACGTAGATCTCGGCGACGTTCACACCGGCCTCGATCGCTCCACGGATCAGGCCTATAGCCGACAACATGGACACTTCATTCAGGGAAACCTTGGTGCGACGGTACATGCTGTTGGAGATGACGTTCGGTGAGATCGCCTCGATCGCCCAGCCCATCTTGTCCTCGTGCTGGCAAATATTATCAAATATCTCGTCGCGTTTCTTTTCCGTCAAACTCTTGGAATCGGCGCAGCCCAGATCGACCAGCAGCTGCTTCTGCGACAGTGGGGAGTACGAGATTCCGTAAACCATTGGTCCCAGAACCGGACCGCGACCCGCCTCGTCGACACCCAGTTGACATGGCTCGTCGATGCAGATTCGTGGAACCTAAGATAAATCAGTCTTACGACTATTCTCTTGTTGTTATTTCACATCTCTTTACTATCATTCGTTCTCAGGTTGCAAAATACTGCTTTTTTGAAAAATAAATTATATTGAAAACAACACTTTTATACACAGCGATATTCGTATTGTCAATATTCAGTGTATATTGTTTAAAAAATCATAGAGATATCATAAAAAACTGAATAACTACATACATAAATAAATACATAGATGTTATACAATTGTAAAAGTGATGAAATAAATTCCTTTTTTTCTACTCTAATTGTTGCATTCTTGCGTCATCGAATCTTATTGTTATTTATTTCGTTTACGTATAACATCACGTAAAACATACCTTGGAGAAGTGGACTTTATTGACACTGTGGTCACTCTGTTCGAAAATCGAAGTTAAATCTTTTTTACAAGTGATGCCATCAGTTGCTTCTTTGTGTGAAACCTCCAGCTCCTCTTCCTGATTATCGATTCCAGTAGTATTTTCATCTTTTCCATTCATTTTTATGATTGAAAACACTTGATAAAAGTTTGTTTCGCGAAGTAACTTGTTCTAACACAACATAACCTCTAACATTTCGTTCGGACATTACCGCCTGTTACCGCCAATTTAAACCTCGCGTCGCTATCGATTCCCATCGATACATCAAGCACGGTTTGCAACGCCGACTTTGATATTTCTACAGCACTCGTATCAAAACGCTTTTTAGCGAAATAAAGAGAAAAAGTTACTAGAATTCGAACCAATCACCACTTTCCGCGAGACTTGTTTCTGTGTTTGCGTCTTATGTAGATAAGCCTTAAATGCGTAAGCGTCCAGAGCGTGTATGTACCCATTTATATTTTTTGAGAAAGAAATCAGCTGTTATCATTCGTAAACATGTGTCATCAAAAAAAAGACATAAATAACTTATCAAATCTTGAACAGTTACATTATTCAATAATTTGTACATAGTGTTATGTATATAACTGTAAAATAGTCACGCATTGTTATAGTAACAGTTTTTTTATACGATATTTTTACAATGTTCGAGTTACTTTCAAAGCGAGCTGTGTTACCGTCGAAACTTTGCAATTACATCAGAGGCTATGCTTCAAAACTGCATAACGACGATTTTATAAAAATTGTCGAAGTTGGACCACGAGATGGGCTGCAAAACGAAAAGAAAATTGTACCTACTGAAATCAAAATAGACTTCATCAACAAGCTATCGTCAACCGGACTGAGAAGTATTGAAGTTACGAGTTTCGTATCACCAAGATGGGTTCCTCAGATGGCAGACAATGTACAGGTTTTTCAACGAATTGAAAAGAGAACAGATGTATCGTATCCAGTATTGGTACCAAATTTAAAAGGTTTAGAAAATGCTATTGCGGCAGATGTGAAAGAAATCGCGATATTTGGCGCTGCGTCAGAAGCTTTCTCCAAAACAAATACCAATTGCTCTATTAAGGAGAGTATAAAGAATTTCAAAGTTGTTATAGAAAAGGCGAAGAGACACGACATTAAAATCAGAGGCTATATATCCTGTATCGTCGGTTGTCCCTATGAAGGAGAGACCAAACCAGCGATTACAGCGCATTTAGCTTCAATGATGTTGGATCTAGGATGTTATGAAGTTTCTTTGGGTGATACTATAGGCGTAGGATCACCGAGTAAAATCAAACGCGTTTTGAATGAGCTGCTGTCCGTATCTTCAAACTTGAATTATTTCGCGCTACATTGTCATGATACATATGGACAGGCTCTCGCAAATGTATACGCAGGTCTCGAAAGCGGTATAAGAGTCTTTGATTCATCGGTTGCTGGACTGGGAGGATGTCCGTATGCCGCTGGTGCTTCGGGAAACCTAGCCACAGAAGATCTGTTGTACTTTTTAAAAGGACAAGGATTAAACACTGGCGTAGACTTTGATAAAATTGTGGAGATTGGTGATTACATCAGCAAACAATTAGGCAAAGAAAATCATTCAAAGGCTGGAACAGCTATACTGGCTAAAAAAAACTGAGCAGAAATGTTCGTGGTGAAATATTTTAACTTCTGTGAGAAAACAACAACTTAAATAGTT
Organism: Pseudomyrmex flavicornis; assembly: GCA_014825475.1. Taxonomy (NCBI): domain Eukaryota; kingdom Metazoa; phylum Arthropoda; class Insecta; order Hymenoptera; family Formicidae; genus Pseudomyrmex; species Pseudomyrmex flavicornis. The sequence goes on from QVNW01000601.1 coordinate 3,348, forward strand.
CGCATTTCAAATAACAAAAATAGAGCAAATATTACAAGTTATTGTATGTATTTGGTAATGATACAAATAATGTTATATACATTGTTATATACTTTTTTATATTTTAATAAAGAATTTTATATTTTTATTGTTATGTATCTTCCTTTATAAAAAAAATTAACTATACTTCTGTAAAAGATCCTAGAGAAAATACACATTGGCATCACTGATAATTTACTGATGCACATGGCACATGTAGCTAAGAATTTGACATAATCTTGGTGCCAAGAGCAAATTTAAACTTCAATAGAAAGTTTATTATAAAGATAATTTAAGGCACGTCAGAATTAATTTTATATAGGTATTTATATATAAATCTTTCAATAAAAATGAGTGTTATATCTTCTATTACCTGGGTAAAAAGAGGCGTTGCCGCTGCGGTTCCCGACAAGGTTAGTTTCTTTTGGTCAACACGTGTAGCTGAGTTTTATCACTTCCAACGTGAAAAATAATGTTTATGCGATTTTTAGGTCGAATTAAAACCTGAAGAGCTCGAAAAAATTATAAAGGAAGCACAATCTGCTTTGGAGTAAGTAAAGAAAATAGTTTGTGATATTTTATCAATACAATTGTTCATACTAGTTTTTTTACAGCAATGACGAAGATTCTGATAATGACGAAGATGAGACTATCTCTAAACCATCCACATCTAACAAAAGAACTCAAGGAGAGTCTTCCACAGCTGACGAATATAACTTTGAAGCTTACGATACAGAGTGTAGGAGAGAAAACATAAAAGAATTATTAGATTTAAAGCACATAACAAAGTTATTCGATTGTTGTTTTTTGTTTCACAGCTGGTAATATGTATTGTCACATATCTAATATAGCCAGCATTGCTGCAAATGGTAAAGATCCTCTTGTAACAAATGATGATGATGATTCTGATAAAGAAGATGATATTATCAAGGTTGATGACAATCTGGTATTGGTTGGACATATTGAAGGAGATGCTAGCATCTTAGAAGTATTTGGTTTGTAGATTTTGTGTGTGTGATTAAAACAATTCTCAGATATAAATTTAACAATATTATATGATATAATTGCAGTATACAATGAAAGAGAAGGATCTTTTTACTGTCATCACGATGTATTACTACCTTCAGTTCCATTATGCTTAGAATGGCTTAATTACGATCCTGCAGACTCAAAACCAGGTATAACCAGAGAATAATAAAAATGTGTGTGAGAAATATAAAAAAAAAAAATTCTAAATACTCAAGAAATAATTTATTTCAATTTTTACAGGCAATTTATGTGCGATCGGCTATATGACTCCCATAATTGAAATATGGGATTTGGACGTGATGAACTGTTTAGAACCAGCCTATAAATTAGGCTGTAAACCAAGTAAAAAGAAGAAGCAGAAACGCGTGGGTCATAAAGATGCGGTTTTAGATATAGCATGGAACCAGAATTATACGTGAGTTTCCATCAGCTACAGTTTAATGTGCAGCTTTTAGAATATTAACAAGAATTATTTTAGCGAAGGTCAGTTCGGTCGTGTGAGTCAAGAATTATTTTGTTGTAGACATATTCTTGCTAGCGGTTCAGTCGATGAAACAGTTCTGTTATGGGACTTGGAAAATGGTAAACCTGCGACCAAGTTAGATTCATTCAATGAAAAAGTACAAGCGCTAAAATGGCATCCACAGGAAACTCATCAACTACTGACAGGATGTGCAGACAAGTAGACAAGTTTGATTGCTCTATCATGTAATATAAATATTTATATAAATAATTTTGTTTGAAATATATCTTCAGATTAGTAAGATTATTCGACTGCAAAGAAGAGGCACTCGCACAAAGCTGGGTGGTATCAGGAGAAGTGGAGAGGGTGTTGTGGAATCATTTTGATCCGAATTATTTTATTGTAAGTCATAAGTGCAATGTCATTTTTTTTATTACACATTTGTATATTTAACACATTTATAAATTTCTTCACAGGTCAGTACGGACAATGGTTACATAGAATACTACGATGTGAGAAAAAACAAGCCATTATGGCAAATCAAAGCCCATGAAAAAGAAGTCACAGGTGAATAATTTTTATTTGACTTTCGAAACGAATATGAATTTTCTTTGTATATAACATTTGTGTGCAAGTTCTACAGATCTTACCCTGATATTTTCAGGTCTTTCTCTTAGCACGTTATGCCGAGGTTTATTAGTTTCTTGTTCGAATGACGGTGCAACAAAAATATGGGATCTTCTTGACAAAAAGTCTCCTACTGTCATATGCGAACAAACAAACAATTTGGGTGCAATACAATGCTTAGCAGCAAATCCAGATAACGGATTCGTATTTGCCGCTGGCGGAGACAACAAGGAGCACAATTTCAAAGTGTTAGATCTTTTCGAAATATCTGCAGGTATGTGTGTGTGTAAACTTTTTTATACAAATTAGACATGTTATTCTTAACTTTTATTTCACATTGATTATCAGTGCGGGAAAGATTGGCAGACGGACAACTTGTCACGTCGGATAGTTCCGCAAAGAGATCCAAACATTGCGATGTAATGGACATCAGTGAAGATGTAGACGATATGGAGATATAAAGTTTAAAATTATTAGATGAACTGAGAAAAGGAAGACTTTTGATAACTTTCAAGAGAATATACACTCTTTATTAACAATGATACACCTGTAAACTGTAAATAAACGATTCTCCAAGTACTGCGTGGAATCTTTTATCTTTTTCCTCTTAGAGTTATGCTAAATTGTAGAATTCACACTCTAGCTAAGATGTAACCAAATATAAAAACTATTCATTTAAAAGAATTCAAAACTCTAATACACAAACTTGAAAACAACATGCTCTTTACTTCAAATGTTTTATTAAAGTACAGATAGCTTTGCAACATGCGAAGAGAAGCTGAAGATTATACGATAAGACGGTAAAGGTAATAATTTTATACGTGATTCCACAAATATTGTAAAAATATAATCTGCGTGCTGGTATATCGTCCATAAATGTGTATTACCTGATGATCTATTGATTACAAATTCTTTTGTAAAAAGATACAAGTGTTTGTATATACGCAACGATTTGTTTTGGTTTTTATATGAAGAATTCAAGATATCGGTATGTGTGCGATAATGGAAACAAGTCCAAAGATAAATCACGTGAGGATTCTTGTACAAAACGTCTCTTTTAATTTTTACGGACATTTTACCAAATTTCATTCTTCGTCTTTTTCGGTGAAAATTTTTTACAAATGATTTTTCTCGAATAGTACGTTGAAGATTTTTCACGCGCGCGCGTGTATCCGCATTCCCTCAAAATTTATAATACATTTTTTTTATTTTATAAATTTTTTTCATTTGGCTTGTTTGTGCTTTGGAAATAAAGTGTTTGTTCTCCAATAATTTTTATTTTTCCAATAAACATGTTTTTCTGCATATTCAGTACGAGAAGTACATGTATGTTACATATATATAAATCGATATTTGTCTATATAAATGTTTGAGACATCAAATTCGGGCAATTCGAATATAATCAGCACAAATTCAACTGTACAATATAAAATCGAAATACGTAAGTATGTAATCGAAATATTCATGCAATATTTTTCGTTGAAAAAACGTTTGGAAAAAAATTTGTCTTCACACGAACAAGTTGGAATGGGATAAAAGATGCATACCAATGCCAGTCACGCTGGTAATTATTGTATAAAGTAAGCAAAAGTCATATGTCGCGCGCGCGTAAGACGACCCCGTTAACAAAGTCTACATAACAATCGTCTTACGACACGTTTTTCTGGCAGTGGTCTCGGTAAATACAATAAAGTCGAGGACAATTTTATGTCAACAATGGCTTGCAGAATTCCACACAATTGACATAATGCGTTAAATATTTACAATCTCGCGTGTGTAATTTTATTTAAATTCAGCGCGATAATAAATTTAGCATATCTCACATTTCAGATAGAGACACTTTAAATAACACTTTAACTTCAATAAATAGACACTGATTAAAAACTCGAGGTCCGTGCAACAAACGCTTTTAAGTACGATCTCTGTTTTTCGCTAATGTTGCTTTTAAAAAGACACGAATTATCGTAACACAAGTAAAACGATGGTTTTAAAAATCATATATAAATCATATATAAATTTTTGTTCGAACGGATAATATATATTACAAATCGTACAGATAATGTACTCCCATTGATAGCATAAAATGTCTATATGTCCTCAGTGGGTTTATTATAAACTGCAACGCATAGTCAAACGAGCGGAAAAGTGACAGTCAACAATGGTCGTTTCTGTCTAAAAGGATGTACAACAGTTGACCATAGAGGTTGACATATATATGTATATATACGTCGTATATAATATATTAATTAGAATAATTCGTACATATATATATATATATATATATTTTTTTTTAACATTAACATTAAGCTAAGCGTCGGTTCCCACATCGAGACTTCTCGAGTCCTGATTGGAATCGTGCTGATTTCCACCTTCGGAACTAGCATTGCTCGACTGGTCCGATGCCTTCTTCACTTTCGGCTTGTATTCCGTGATAGTGACGGTAACATTGTTGACTGTCACCTCGTTCGTTTGCGCTGTGCTGCGGTCGATATTTTTCAAACGCGGCGGATGCCTGTTCTTACGTCTCAGCTTGTCCTTGCGGTCCTTGTCCTTGATGCCACTGGTTGTGCTACCACCGCCACTTCCTTCCTTTTTACCTGGTTTCAGAAGTGGCACATACTGTTGCTGTGCAACCTGAAATGTGAAAAAAAAATACCAATGTTTATTTGCACATTAAATGTTGCCATGATTTTTCAAGCTAATAATGTGAAAATAATTTAGCAGCAACTAATAAGTATGCATTTAAATAAAAGAAGTGTTTTATAAAAAAATTAAATTATTATATTTCACCCAATATTTATTTGTGCACTTGAAACTGACCTGTTGAGCTACCAATTGGGGGTTTATGCGGGGTTTCCGCGTAGAGGTTCCCTTGCGGACGTCACACATGAGGCACTTAAATGCTTCCGCTGTATTTCTATAAGTGCAGACACTGCAGTCCCAGTAATTTTCTTCCAAAACCTTCGCCTGGCGTTTTCCGCTTCCCGAATGGTTCATTGTTCGTTAAAATGAATTGTAGAACGCTATACCTTCTCAAAAGAAAGTTTCCCCTCTTTTGAGGCACTCCAGGCCTCATTAAATTTTGCGATTTTATAAACAACGGATATTTTTCTTTTTGTTTTGTTTTGGACAGAGCAAGATTAAGGATATGCAAAAGTGCTAGACGACCGTTTGAGACAATGTTCCGTACATCAACTAAGCGAGACACACCACAGTCTGTTATGTTCAATTGCTCCACCTATGTCTCTATACTGTATCACTCCAACATTACACATTTTCCCCAGTCAATCTGTAACAAAATCAATTTTGTTAATTAAATGCTTATAAAGTATTATTATAATAATTTAGTATACTATATCAGTGTCCAAAAACATAAAAAATATATTGTATCTTTCAATCAGTAATAATAATTTGGTTAAAGTATATCTTTATCATTTTTTTCTATAAAAAAATTTTGTATGAAAGTTATAATAACATATGTAATAATATATATATATATATATATATATATAGAGAAAGAGAGAGAGAGAGAGAGAGAGAGAAACTACTACTCTCAGAAAAATGATAAGAATTGATATTTATCTGTGTATATGTATATATATAAATATTTTATATTATATATATTATACATACATTTATATAAGAAATGTCAGAGCTATTTATAGAATTACCAACATTTTAATAATATTTTCTATGCACATATTTCCATTAGTATCCAAAATAGAAAATTCCAAAAAAAAAAAAAAGAATGTCAATCAACAAATACCTCAAATTATTATCTACTACAGAATAAATAACAAACATCTAGAAGACTTGTTGTGTTCTACAGTTTTTTTTGTTTCTTAAAACGTGCGCCAATCGCGCCCTAAAAATCTTTAAAAAATGTAAAAGTACGATTCCTAGATCCGCACCATTCAATTTATTATACGAAAGAATGAATTGATTTCTCGAGACACTTCGGGCTTCATTGAACGATTAACGTCGCGTCATTGCTTTTATTTATCAACACAGAATTGACCTCGTCTAACACACAGTATGACAACACACACGTTACTTACACTCCCTATTTACTGATAGTGAATTCGGTCGCTTACACTATTGCGCACCGAACACCGAAGTTTTTCAGCTACACGGACGAAACTTTCTATCGTCCCGATACGGTGAAATCGTGTCCGATCGACGTCGAACTGCTATCATGCGATTCTTAATATACTATATAACGTCTATATTTTTATATTTCAACAAAAACTCTTCCCGATCGTCTATTTCTGCCGTCTGAGAGAGTCCGAGAATACACCGTCACCGGGGTTTAGCTTATCGCGTTAGCTCGGCATCGAGCGGAGCTTAACGCGTGCTCGGAGAAGATGCAGAACTGCATGCGATTAAGTTGCAACGGAAGTCTCTCACGACCGCCTGCGGGAATATTCCACGATTGCAGTCCGCTGCGCTCCCCAAACTCCGTGCTTTTTCGGATACGAGAGATAACGTTCGTTTCTCGAGTCACGAGCATTCCAGCGTGTAATTCCCCCGAGTGCGGTTTTTCGACGAGCGACGCGCTCACGACGGACGACGCATGCTGTCACGGCGAAACAGATGGAGTTCATCGGTGCATCGTTGCGTTGCGCCGTTGTGTACAACGAATGCACACGCGTGGCAGTGGTGTGTACGTGTGCGGCGCTCGTCGGTGTGCGTCACCACACGCACGACAACGCGAATGCACGCGAGCGTATGCCAACAGGCTCGCCGTACGTTCGCGCATTCCAGCGACGACGGCGGGGAAAAAATCGGGACGGAACGCGCTCCGTTCCCGGGGAAGGAAACAGACGTCCTCCCCGAGAAAAAGAAGACTCGCCGGCGCCGCTATCCGATGCAGCGATGGGGAGATCGTGGAACTTAACGGTCACACTGAGTTCGATCTGAAATTCGCTTTGCGCGCATGCGTCAGCCCGGTCGTAGAATTTCAATTCCAATTGAGATGATTCGAGAAGATCTGAGACCCGTCCGTGAGAACGGCCATTGTTATCGAGGCCCTTCGTCAATTCGATTCGGCGGGAGAAATAGCCTCCACCTTTACACATGTTTCATTCTATTCCTGAAAATAAATGACGCGCATGTTCGACCAATTGGGATAAAGTTCACTAACTAAAAAAGAATAAAGACCGGTATTCACAGTCATTGCCTCTTTTTGTTCTGATTGGTCGAAGTTTGCTCCAAGCCCTACCGGGGTCGTCATTGGTCACTTCGACAAATCGATTTAAATCGATGTTAACTCGAGATGTAGGTCGAGAAATTCGCGCTATTATTGCAACTGTATGTACGTACACTACGCAATTGTGTTTGTTCATGGACAAAGCACGTCCGAATGACGTAACATCGTCCGATCTGCAGCGGCGTTTGGATTGGTCGCGCGTAGATCGTATGATCGTTTGTATTTTTGCAGTATTGCGTTTGACATATCGGAGTAATTCGCACGAGCTATCTGTGCTACGCTGTTTTTGCGGATTTATTTGATTATTGTTAAATGTTTAAAACTGAAAAAACATAATGGCAGACGCGGGAGGATGGGTTCCGGTCCAAGACAATGATTTCTCAAACTTTCAATCGACTGACAGCTTCAATCTTAATGAAGTAACCGGTATCGATGGTACGTGTCTACGTTACCGCACTTTATCGATATCTGCTTTGCTCGGCTTTTTAAATATATGCGTGTCTAGGAATGTTGCAATAATGACAATTATATCACTTTATAATCAGCCAATATTTAATCACATTAACATGTCATTTGTTATTGAAGTATGATCATATTTAACTGTTCGAACATTTCCGAATTTTTTACTGTGCATTTCCAAATAAAAATTTTATATATTGGGTAACACACATATATTTATATCTTATATTGCAGATCTTATTACTAATTGTGACAGCGAATTATTGACAAATGTGACAAATGAGCTCTTCAGCGATGAGGCTTTACTGTCCGAATTGGAAGACCCGATACCAATGGACGTGATGGACGGAGAAAATTTTAATTTCTTAAATATCAATAACTCTGAGGAATTCAAAGATTTCAAGGATCCTGCTATTCTGAAGCACACAAATGTTCAAAATGCTAATGTTTTGGTAGCGCAACAAACGGCAACAGATAACAGTCAGCCTGTTGCTTATGTGCAGCAACAAGATATCGCATCGCCACAACCGAACAGGCAGCAGAGAATATCGGTGGCTTCCACGACGCCTACTGTGTTTAGTTCGCAGTATGCAATATCTCAGAATGTGAATTTTAATGTTCAATCGCCGAACGTTGTGACTTTAGCTCCGGTCGCTCAGCAGCAGTTACTTCTGCCGGCCAAATTAATCAAATCAGAATCTCTTGTATATTCGAAGGGCGCGCAAACTATCACATCAACTCCAGTACAACATCAAATACATACTTTAGTGAATACCGCAAACGGGACGGTATTAACCACAGGTAAGAAGAAGTAATTTTGTAAGCGAGAGAAATTAGCTTTTACCTCATTCTTTGAAATGCAAAATAATATGTAATTACGCAACATTATTAACAGAATTGATAGTTTTCTAATATTTTATATAAGGGATTCCCGTGGTGCTGGATACTGACAAGGTACAAATCAATCGTTTGAACACAAGCGCACACGTGGGTGTACCGAGAGTCAGGGAGGTGAAACGTAGCGCTCACAATGCGATCGAAAGACGATACCGAACGTCTATCAATGACAAGATAATTGAATTGAAAAATATCATAGTCGGGGTTGACGCCAAACTAAACAAGTCCGCAATTTTACGGAAAACAATCGACTACATTAGGTAATAATAATAAGATTTAAAAGTTTCTTGCTTTACCGCAGTTCTAGATAATCAACTTTATTTCACACACTGAAGGATTATCTTTTAATTCTGTCGCACAAATGCAGATTTTTGCAGAACACCAACGCGAAGTTAAAGGCTGAGAATTTGTCGTTGAAAATGGCTGCTCAACGACAAAATCTTCGCGATTTATTGGCATGTGGTGAACTAACACCTCCGCGTTCGGACACAAGCGAGCCGTCTTTGTCGCCAGCACCGGCACCACTTTCGCCACCTTCGCCGTCGTCTGTGAAGGACGATCCAGACGCGTTGCAAAACCTGCATCCCATATCTGCCTCGTCCAACAGCGGTTTGAGAGATCACACGCGATTGGTATTGTGTGGATTTATGCTGATGTTCCTGGCATTCAATCCTCTCGGTGTGCTCGTGAACAACGTCGGACGATTCAATTACGATTACTTGACTACGAAAGTCGACGGACGGACAATATTGAATTATCAAGGTACAAAAAAATAGTTTGCGAATAACAAATAAGTTTATTTTTCACTTTATTTCGATCAATTTTCCTGACATTCTTCGTTTCCCTTCGTTTTACATAGATCAACCGGAAGTGGAGAGACAAGTGTGGAGCAACGTTGTTCTCTGGCTTATCAATCTGATACTTCTCGCAGGCGGTCTCTGTAAACTGTTGATATACAGCGATCCCGTTTTGCCTACCGACAGCAAGCTCTTTCTCGAATTACGCCGTTGGAGACGTCAGGCCGAGTTTAACATATCCAAGCACGAGTACACCCAAGCGTATCGCGACTTGCACCAGTGTTTGCAGTACTTCGGCCGATCTTTCCCGCTGTCACGCACGGAGATCTATCTCGCCACCACGTGGCAGATAATCCGACAGATTCTACACAAATTGTGGCTGGGCAGATGGGTCATGCAAATCAACAGATGGCTGTCGGAGAAGTCGGAGCGACAGCAAGCGGAGATGACCGCCGTGGAGATATCTATCGTTTATCAGCACATGTTCTGCCTTCGTCTGTCCGAGGGAACGCGAGACTCGACGCTGTATCTCGCCCTTTGCGCGCTCAATTACGCGGAAGCTGCCGGCGAGAATATGCCGAAACCGCTTCTCGCGGAGATCTACATGAACGCGTCGTTATGCTTGAAACATTCGTTCTTTCCATACATACACAAGTACTATCTGGGCAAGGCTCGCGTCCTGTTATCCTCCTGCAAAGTTCCCTCGAAGCTGAAGTGGATCATGACCGACGAAGGCGCGAAATTTTTAGCGTCTCAGAAATGGCAGTACAAGAAGCATTCCGACAGCGAGTTTACGTCGCAAAACAGCAGAGCGGATCCGCTGTCGTACGCGGCTCGTGCGTACAGAGATTATTTTATCGAGCAGTGCATGCGTTCGCTGACCGGCACTGTTGGAGAATGTCACGCGTCTTCTGTGCTCGAAATGGGACGACTCATTGTCGCGTCTGCGGAAGTGGATCCTTGCTTCATGTGCACTGACCAAGATAACGCAGCAAGTACGCAAATATTCAATCGTACAAAACTATTTGAATTTTTTCTATTTTTATCTACTTATGAATTACGCGCACGTAAATTTTTTTTATCTACAGTATGCGAAGATGAAATTGGATTGTGGTGGGGAGCGGTAATATGCGCTGCCGCTAGTTGGAGATTGGGAGAGGAAGACTCGAAAGCGTGGAGTATCGTGGAGAGCAAATTCCCCTACGAACGAAATTATCAGATCAGTGACAACAACAGCAGCAACCCGTTACCGCACGCGGTATTCAACGTTCTGCAAGCAGCGAAACACTCGACGAAGCTGGTTTCCACGCGTTCCACCGATCAGGCGGGACTGTTGCTCGAACAGTCTATGGTGTATTATCACTGCAAGGAGAAATTATCGCAGAAAGTCTTGGTAAGTTATCAGGATATTTTTGATACGATACGACGATATACGTGTGATAATTTGATTAAATTATCGGGTGCGATAAAATTTCTACATCTGCATGTTTCTCGAATCAAAAAACACACGTGTAAAAAATACTTTTCTCTCACGTATTATTACGTGGAATATTTCGAATTACGTTATAACGATTTAACTTTACTTACGCCTAAGATATTAATTATATATAGTGCTGAAAGTAACTTCTTCAAGCAATAACATCCGTGCTCTATCGATTACCTGTTACAAGTGTGCATTGTAGTTGCATTGCATGAAATATAAACTATGCAATACTCCTGCAGTGCAACGCTTGTGGCAGGTCCGCAGCACCACGTACATAAATTTTATGTCCCATCTGTGTGAATCGTGCGTATTGCATGCAACCCTCGTCATTAATCGCACTAATTTTTCGACTGTTGTTCGCTCTTTAGCTCACGCAATTGTGGGTTTGCGACTGGCTTCTGGAATTGCGTACGACATTGTGGCAAGATTTTGACGCCGAATCGGAGAGATCAGCTGCGAACGTGTCACTCGTAGGATTTCAACGGGACCTGGCATGCTTGAGACAACTGTGTCAACATATTCCAGTACGTACGAATCATCATTTAGTCCTTTTTTTTTCTTGTTTTTAATTAATGAAATCTAATCTAAGATATGCACGTATTGTTTTTTTAGTCCGTGTTGCCACGAGTGTTCCTGTACGAGGCAACGGCGCGTATCATGGCCGGCGCGACACCGGTGAGGACTCAGATTCTGTTGGATCGAAGTCTCCATCACAGAAACTCGCGCTCCTCCATCATATGCGGAAAGGATCGGTCGCAGGAGCAGAATAACGGTGAGAGGGAGCATGCCGTCGCGTTGTGCTTGGCGTGCAGACATCTGCCAACGCTGCTTCTAGCCTCACCGGGTGAACGTGCTGGTATGCTCACGGAAGCCGCAAAGACGTTGGAACGAATAGGAGACAGAAAGCGACTTCAAGAATGTTACAAACTGATGCGGCAACTAAGTTCTGCGATCACAGTTAATTGAAATGTTCAGGCGTTTTGTTAGATATATCATCATTTAAAAAAGAAAAAAGAAAAAAAAACTTGTACATTAAAAGCATGATGAATATTTACGTTGCATATTTATGTTCTTTTGAGAAATTTTTATATTGTGATTATTTCTGGATTTAGAACTATATTTCATTTCTAAGAATTAAGATTTGTAATTGTATGTACATGTATATAAGTTTATGAAAAAATATTTAGAGAAAACATTATATTAATAATATATTAACAATCTCTGCTACTATTATGTTATCATTTACAACGAAACAAAGATAAGATACTTATATGAAATTCAACAACTTGAGACAAAGAAACATGAAGTTACTGACTTAAAAGTATTTGTTTAGTTAAGCGGTGACGTTTTCGCGGCAATATTTCCTGACCGTCGACTTTGGCATAGTTGTGACATTGATTATGATTTTTATCTTCGAGCAAGGAATCTTCGAAAGTCTGTTCGAGAACATCGTACGACGTGTTAGACATGATGTTCGATTCCTTTACGAGATCCAGCAACATTCGTATTTTCATGGCAGTTTTTATGTTTTTGCGATTTGCTTGTCTCTTGAATAATTGCAATTCTGTCTGAATGTCTGTCTTCTTCTTTTTTGATTCCATTTCCTTCTCAAACATGAGCCGTTTGAACATGTCCGCTTGCACTTTTAAATCTTGTTCGTGTTGCTTTCGCATAGACTCGATAACTCCTTGAAGACGTTTTATCTCGTCCTCGAGTTTTGTCACTCGGTCGGGGCTTTGTTGTCTTTTTTTTTTGCATGTTCCGGAACTTCTACTAGTTTCCGACTCTGTGCAAATATTAAATTTTTGATGAGATATTTCTGAAAAAATTGGTTTCTACAAAAATATCATTTTGAGCGATACAAATCGCATACCTTGTGCACAACCCGCAGTCTTATTTTGTATAAATTGATCAAGTACTATTACTTCTGGAAAAAAATACACAGGAATTACATCAGGTACATCAAAGCAAAGTACCAAAACAAAATAGTACACACACCTAGCGAAGGTTTTGCATTCTCTTTAACGTGAGATGTGCGGTTGGCTACTTTTATCGTAGGAACCACGTCCGCTTTTAAAAGCTTTCTCTTGGACATTGGTTTGTTGTGAAAATCTGTGGGCTTAAAATGTAATTCGCATATTCGACTGGACTCGCCAGGTATCCAATTTTCTCTACCTGTTGCTTGTATCCATTGGCGTAGCACAGGTTCTATTAGCAATGGAAATCTACGAAAATGTACACACTGACTAAAGGAAAAAATACATTTGTTCTAAACTTTATTATAGAAATTACTTGAAGAAATGAATCTGATTTTTCCCTTTTGCGCTCGGGCACTTATTAACGGCACATCGAATGGGCATGTTTCTGCATGTACTCGTGTAAATGAATACATATGTGTGTGTGTGTGTGTGTATATATATACAAAACAATTACTTTTTTGCGTTATAAAACTTGGACAAAGGCTGCGTTCTGTTATTTTCAATAGATGATGAAACTAGCTCCGTTCCGTGACACTCGATCAGTCCACGTGACAGTTTACTAGAACACTCAATCGCATTAGATTGGCTGAATCGGTCCTGGTGTTTCGTTGTAAATGCCCAATAATTCGAAGTATCGATTCTGAAGCATCGCGTCTTCAATAACTCTTTTTTTGTGCCGACGGCGACAAAAGTGAGTTTTCTCTGGGTTTTTTCATAATTTTTAGATTAATTTTTACAATTTAGACAAAATAAAAATGTTGTTCCTTTCTATACATCGAATACTCGCACTTGTAATATCCGATTGTGTTTACTGAGGTTAAAAGATACAAAATATTCAATTTGATGTAATTGGTCTTTCGAACCACGTGTTTTTTACATCGCAGATTGCACATTACGTGTGGAAAGTTTTGTAAAATACAAAAGATATGAGTTATATACGAGTTTTAAAAAATTGTGTTACAAATTCGAGATATTAGATTCTCAAGCATAAGAGAATCTAAAATATTAGATTCTCTTATGCTTGAGAATCTAATATCTCGAATTTGTAACACAATTTTTTAGATTCTAATATTTTAGATTCTCTTATGCTTGAGAATCTAATATCTCGAATTTGTAACACAATTTTGTAAAACTCGTCTGCATTCGCGTGAAAAGATTTTACATGTTTGTAGGTTAGATTTTCTCTTGCTGATTCGCAGTGTAAAAAGCAAATAGCAAAAGTACTAATTATGTAAATTAAATTTTTGTTCCAGAATAACACAGCACAATGACTAATTCAAAGGGTTACAGACGCGGCACGAGGGACTTGTTCTCTCGGAAGTTCCGTAAACATGGAACCATTCCCTTGTCCACGTACATGAAAACGTACAAAGTCGGCGATATCGTCGACATCAAGGGAAACGGCGCCGTACAGAAGGGCATGCCGTACAAGGTTTATCACGGTAAGACCGGTCGTGTGTTCAATGTGACGGCGCACGCTCTGGGAGTGATTGTGAACAAGAGGGTTCGCGGACGCATCATCGCCAAGAGGATCAACGTGCGCATCGAACACGTGAGCCACTCCAAGTGCCGAGACGACTTTCTGAAACGCGTCAAGGAGAACGAGAGGCTGAGGAAAGAAGCGAAGGAGAAGAAAATCCGAGTTCAACTCAAGAGACAGCCAGCTGAACCATCTAAAGCACATATTGTGTCAGGAAAGGAAGCGCCCATTCTACTTGCACCTGTTCCATATGAATTTATTGCTTAAATATTAAATAAACTCGAGTTTTGAACATAAAAAAAGGTTGTATCTCTTATCTCATTGCCGTTTTCATTTCTCCTTGCAAACATGACAAATAAAATAACACCCAGTCACTCTTCTCATAACAATATTTTTATTATTCTCAGTCATATCTTTACATTTGTATAGAATCTGATAGTGCTTCCAACGTTTCTCTCTACATTGACAATTACGCAAGTATACAATAACTAATTGAATCCATTCTCTTCAAAAAACAGACTAGCTCACGAATAATATAAATAAATATAAATACTATATATGAACCGTGGGTTGTTACCAATTTTTCTTATTTCAACGATCGGTGGATTTTAAAAGTTGAATTAAAAAAAGTTCTACAAAAAATTTATATAACAGAAAATAACGTTTTCCTTTCTATATATTATATATACAAAAGGTTTTTATATGTTATATAGAAAAAAAATTTATTTTCTGTTTATCTAAATTTATTTATATGTATGTATAATTTAGAAATAAAAAAGAAATATACTCAAACACATATACCATTTTTCCCTCAAATAATCTGACGTAATAGAATATTCAAAACTTCACACTTACACTGCGCACTTTGTTGAAATACGAATGGGTGTACGAGTGTAGAAGAAGGAGTTAACTTTGATCTACTATTTGTATTAAACTTTAACTACAATCTCGCGATTGATAGAATAAAATATAACCAGTTTCGGAGCTCTTCTGAATATCCGACGTGAGTCCATAAAAATCTTCTATAGTTGACGCATCAATTTTCTGCAAATACAAAATTTGTTATTTTCTTTTCTCATAAGCACACGAATAAAGCTAAACGAACGACTTACATCGACCATATCATCGTCAAAAAGTAACCAGAATCCGTGACTTTTAACTATAGAAATGTAATGCCCTCGATTAGGCCCACTTCCGCAATGTATCACAACTGCCACCAAATCATACAAACGATCTGGATTCACAGCATCATCACTCTAAATTCAAACAAAAAAAAACGTTACTATTACAATGACAATATTGATTATAAAAGAAAATTTGAGAGAAGAGAGAGAATCTTTCGCGATCATTCTGCTGAAACACAAAGACTTACAGTATTGAAAAGTCTGAGCTCCAATGGAAAAACCACTCTGTGAGATACTTTAATGTGACGATTATACTGTTCCACATATTTAAACCTTTTCAAGTGCAACGCCAAGATCATAGGTAGCTTCTTAACTCTCATTCGTTTCTACAATTTAAAATCAGTTATTATACACCGTAATATTAACTTGTGTGACTCCTGTTGTAACTTACGATGTATAAACAACAAAAAAGTACTGCAAGATTATTACCTGAGCCTCCTGGTAACTGCTGCAGTGATCACACTTGAATTTGTTGTCGCTACACAAGGTCTCTGTATTGGAAAAGCATCTGAGGCAGTGTGTGATTGAAGTGTTTTGATCTACATCAACTTGTAAGTCAAAGAAATCCTCATCTTTGCTAGACACAGTCTCACAGTTAAGGCAGCGCGTTTCCGACGTCAGTATCCCTTGAAATATTTCATGAACCCACGTAGGCTCAGGTGGTGAACTAGCAGCATCCCCAGCTCCGCACTTCCCTCCACCAGGTTTGCTCTGAGTTCTCTCCGCTAGCGTGCGAGATCACAAGTTGTTACATAAATATTAAAAATACAACTAAAAGAACGGAATACCTACCTAGAATAATTTCATTTATGTGGTTTATAAGAAAGTTCAGAAACTCATGTGCATCTTGTTGCATGTAGTTGTCAAATTCCTCTAAAAAATGTTCAATTAAATTTTTAATTAAAGTTAATTATTAAATTAATTTAAATTTTCACAAATCTGCTTTTGAATACATTACCAACCTTTTTCTTTCCTCAGCCTGGCAATGAATTTTTTTGGTGCTATGGAACCTACTTTTTTCTTTTGAGTCGCAATACTGTAGAACAGGTCTGCTAGGCATGTTAGCAGCGTCTCTTTAGTTCGCTTATTTCTTGCTTTGTATTCTAAAACTTTTTCTCTGAAGGGACGACAAAAATATAAAGCTTGCAGCACTGAATTGCTGTAACATGTATTGCCAAACTGCAAGAGTACAATTTTGTTAAGAACCACATTTTAATGTACAAAGTTTTGACGTTTGAAGCAATGGTGAATGTATCACACACTCACATTCACTAAACCGAAGTAATGCTCATTAGGTGGAAACTGATCAGAGCCAATATCTCTCTCCAATTGAGATATGTTTGCACCCTGAAATTACAGACAACACAAAGATACATATCTTTTCACAAAATAAACGCATATAAGAAACACAAACATGTAGTAATTAGATAGAATTACAATTGTGAGAGTGTTTTTAAATAATATAATTAAAAAACACAAGCAATCACAGTCTGTCATATATAAATTACAAATGAATGAGCAATTCTAATTGCTTCAATGTATCCTTATTTAAGAGACATAATAACAAAACCTTTTTACTTCCACAGCACATGTATCAATCTCGTGATAATTCATGAAAGATACACGATCGATCACACGTAAAATCGGAGCAATTGCATAGCGCGTGTAACGCATACAAATAGAGCGCGATTGTTAAAGACGTACGCGATCGTGTCTATTTTTTCAACGCCGAGCATTGTCTCTCGGAGCACTTACCATTTTATGACACGATGATTGGAGCGTGACACTGACAAGCACTCAGCACGGACTTGAACAGCAGGATAAACTCCATGGTATCGTGTGCGTGATTTATCGGCTAGAGCATTTCCCTGACCAGACAAATCCGTCTCGCACACCGCAATAACAGCGTTTCACGTGTCACTTTTCTGAAAAAAAAAACTTCTGAACAATCGCTCGACCTCTCCGC
This sequence comes from Pseudomyrmex flavicornis, assembly GCA_014825475.1. Classification (NCBI taxonomy): domain Eukaryota; kingdom Metazoa; phylum Arthropoda; class Insecta; order Hymenoptera; family Formicidae; genus Pseudomyrmex; species Pseudomyrmex flavicornis. Next base: position 20,939 of record QVNW01000601.1, read on the forward strand.
GTTAGTTTCTCGCGAACGACGAATATCACGAGCGAATATCAGCTCGGAATCAGCCGGGAATTCGATTTTGTTGCACCTGTTTTGCACCTCGTCCTATGAGAATCACAGTGCGGATTCCTCGAGAGCAGTCAAAACGCACCCATCCCCACCATCTTCCCGCCGATTACGTCACACATCCGGATCTCCATTGACGCACGAGTATCCATAGACGGAATACGCGTGAGTCGCAAGTTGCGCGAATTGATCTGTGATTGGTGCGAGTTCACGCGTGAAGAGCGTCAGTTCTCGTTTATAAATGGTAGAATTGACCAATTGTACAGAGCAAACAATAAAAGTCAAGGAAAATTTTATTTCTCTGTTTATTTTACGTGAATTGAAGCATTTTTATGCATGTAACAAAGATATTGAAGTTTAAAACTTTATTAAAATAATACGCAAATACATGAAATTATTTCTTCTTGGACACACCGACCGTGCGTCCGCGACGACCGGTCGTCTTCGTGTGCTGACCACGCACACGTAGACCCCAGTAGTGACGCAGACCTCTGTGCGCTCGAATCTTCTTCATCCTTTCCAAGTCCTCACGCAGCTTCGAGTCCAAGTTGGCACTTGTAAGCTACAATATAAAAAGCATAAAATATATATTTGACGTTTTAGAAATGTCTCAATGTTCTCAGCTGTATCTTGAATGTGATTTTGTTGCGCATATACTTCTTACTTAAAGCAGTACAGATACTACAAAGAGCAATCAATGTGTACATGTGCAGTTTCTATTGCACAAGCTACCATCTGAATGTACAATACATTATGTACGATCAGTCGTGAATTGTGCAACAAAATTTAAGATATAAAAACAGCAAATCAGATCAAGGTGATCTGACGCAAATAGATTTTACCTGCGAGTACTTTCCGTCAACGATATCCTTTTGTCTGTTGAGGAACCAGTCTGGAATTTTGTACTGCCTTGGATTGGCCATAATAGTGACGATCTTTTCTACCTAAAGATCAATTTTAATAAATTAAAATGAATCTTGAAACACACAAAAGATAAACGGTTTATTTTGAAGATTGCAAAGCAGAATTTACTTCTTCTTCTGAGCACTCTCCGGCTCTTTTGTCCAAGTCGATATCAGCTTTCTTCAAAACAATGTTGGCGTATCGTCGACCAACACCCTTGATCGCGGTCATGGCGAACATGACTTTTCTGTTACCGTCGATGTTCGTTCCCATCACACGAAGAATGTGCTGAAATTTCTCGGGAATCACGAGCGACTGAAAAAAATAAAGATTGCGTGACTGTACGTACGAGAGATAAAAAGCAGCGTTTGGAAAATAAATAAAGTCAAAAACTCGGACGCATCTGGTGCGTGTCTAACCTCAAAAAATGATTTTCAATTTTTTCATGATTTACTAATAAATGTCAAAATTCCTGTGTAGATAGATTTGTCATTTTATTGGCAAGTGCTTGACGCACATCGTACAAGATTTCATTGGAAAAATTTAACAATAAACTCACCATTTTGCCGATTCGAAAATTATGCTCAGCTTCGATACTCCTTTCTTCTTTGTATGAGACATGTGAAAGAGACTCACATGCCACATGCTGCTTTAGATCTGCATTATCGACACTTTGTGGACGCACAGCACGAAACAGAACCGAAAAGAGTTGTCATAGTGTTTTATCCACTGACGTTCAAAAAGTGTCAAGGACGTCAGTGTCTTCTCTCAGATTTCTCTCTGCTCCCTGCTCCAAGGCTCCGAAAAAGATAGCCTAGTGTTATATATGTGTTTCGCACATATATAACATATGTATTTTATGATTGTATCACAGATCTGTCAAAATATGAATTAGGTTGTTTTTTTTTGCTTTACACATTGTCTTTAATTTCACATCACAAATCATGTTGCGGATATTCAGTGCCACGAATCCCAAAAATCTCGCCAGCTGCCACTTACACCTAGCGGTAAGTTTTGATTTGTTTTTTTTTTTTTTACAGACGTCACAGAAACTAAACAAACATTTCAACACGGATATCAAGTTGTGATTATTGCACTTGTCGATATAAAATTACATAAGCTATTGTGTCTATCAGATTAAAAAAAATGTTTTATTATAGTGTGCACGAGCTTCAACGGAAAGTGACAAAGGATTTTCGGAGAAGTTGGCTGATGGTCCGCAGTTTGAAGACTTTCTACAGAACAACGTTAAAGAATACAACAGGAAATTAAAGTTAGAGAAGGGTGAGTCAGGACGACTGAGGCTACCACCATGGCTGAAAACCGAGATACCTATGGGCAAAAGCTACAGCAGAATAAAGGAGCAATTAAGGCAGTTACGATTGAGCACGGTCTGCGAAGAGGCCAAATGTCCTAACATTGGAGAATGCTGGGGCGGTAGCGCTCATGGCACAGCAACTGCTACTATTATGGTTTCTTTTTTAACTTAAAATAACTTAGTTGACACTTTACTTGTTTATTTAATTATGTTTTTATTAGTAAAAAAGATTTTAAATTTTAATGAAAATCATGTCAAGATATAATGATGATCTTATTTAGTTAATGGGAGATACCTGTACTAGAGGATGTCGTTTCTGTTCAGTCAAAACTGCACGCACACCACCACCCTTAGATGCTGAAGAGCCAGTTAATACTGCTAGCGCGATAGCAGATTGGGGCTTGGACTATATTGTTCTGACTTCTGTAGATCGCGATGGTTAGTAGACTGTTTCTTGTGGACTATTCGATTACACAGATCGTATTAAAAATTTATAACAAAATACGATTCTTTCAGATTTGAAAGACGGCGGAGCCAGTCATATTGCAGCTACTGTTAAAGAAATAAAAAAAAAGTACTTCAGTAATATTATTCTTCTCTCATAGAAGAACAGAAATGGATGCGATAATATTATTAATATCATTTCATCAGGAGCAGCATACTGGTGGAATGTCTGGTACCTGACTTTAGAGGCGATGAAGATTGCGTTGCTACGATCGTAAACTCCAATCTGGACGTATTCGCGCACAATATCGAAACCGTAGAGCGTCTCACTCCTTTTGTTCGAGATAGACGCGCACGATATAGGTAAGTATTCACCATTATTGCTCACAATTTCTTGTAAGTGTGTTTATTTAATTTACTGTTTACTGTACAGACAATCACTGGCAGTGTTAAAGGCGGCTAAGAAATTCAATCCCGACTTGATCACGAAATCGTCCATAATGTTAGGCTTGGGCGAGACCGACGAAGAAGTCGAACAGACTATGCGAGATCTGAGGGAGGTCGGTGTGGATGCTCTAACGTTGGGCCAGTACATGCAGCCCACCAAGAGGCATTTAAAGGTCATCGAGTACGTCACGCCCGAAAAATTCAAGGCTTGGGAAAGCGTGGGAAACGAAATGGGTTTCTTGTATACCGCTAGCGGTCCTTTAGTACGATCGTCATACAAAGCCGGAGAGTATTTTCTGACGAACATATTGAAACAACGAAGAAAGCAACAAATCGACGATTCTGTGTTGTAAAAAAAAACAACTAAAAATAAATAAACGTGCAAGCCACGAGATTTAGTCGAAAAACGCGCTAAGAAAATTTTACGTACACATATATGTTATACTTCAGACACATCACACACACATCACATGGTAAAAAAAAGATTTATATCACAATTTAGTTTTGAGATCCGAACAACTATTGTAAATGGATCGATGTTATTATGCATGTGTAAATAAACTGTTGTGTTACAAAAACCGCGAGAGTTCAATTTTATTTAATAACAAATGCAGCTTGAATCTTTTATAAATTTGTATTCGATAAAGTTTGTTACTATTTTTTCAATCTGTATCCATCGCGATAGCGACTTGAGGATCTTGCGGGCCTTCAGGATCGGCGGGCGGGTCTTGCGGCGGTCTGCTGTCGTCCTGCACAGCTGGTTCGCTGGGTCGTCCGCGTTTCTCGTCCCCTTCGATCTGAGACAAGTAAGCGGCGGTCGCGGCTTCATCGAGAACATTGAAATCGTAATCCTTTCCCACTATCGCGATTGATACATTCTGAAAAGCGCAATAAAAATAGTTTATATCCTCGTTTTTTCCACATCTCCAATGATTTAAGATTATTTTGTTTGCTTGCGTTGCTGTAATTGTTCTGCAAGGTTTTTTAATTAATTATTTACCTTTATAGACAAATCGACTTCGTTAGGTAAGGTGTCGCGTAGCGCTCTGAGACCGTGCTTCACCAGCTCGTCGAGATCGCACGACAAAAACTCGTTCAAATGCTTCTCTAAGTACGTCCTCGCGCTTTGAGAGCGAGAGCCTATAGCCATCGCTTTGCAGTCGAAGTAATTGGCGGATGGACACGTCTGATAAATATGGGGTCCTTGATCCTGAATAAACAAATATTATCAGAAGTGTACGATGATTTATATCAATATGCCAATACATATGGATCTTCGACAAATTCTCACATCGTATCCTGCAACAAGTAAACCAACGCCGTACGGTCGTCTATCATATCTCTGAGTGCAAGTTTGCATTTTGTTTCCCAACGATGCGATCAGGCGACCCACGGGCAATGTATCATCGTGAGAATACTTGTAGTTCAGACATTCGGTTCTCATGTAACGGCTGTTAACAAATTTGTGTTATTGCAACTTACACATTTCTTTCTTATTATCTTCACATATGTAACAAAAATTGTAGATCAACAAATGACACACACCTCAGTATTCTCGCATCGGCAGTTAGACCTGAGATACTAATTCCCATATGTTTGTCTATCGGTATGATTTTTTTCTGATGAGCTGACAATTCCGAAGACGCTCTCTTCAACGCGATCAGAACAGCGTGTGTCTTATTCTTAAGGCCCACAGTGGCGGATCCTAGTTTTACTGCCTCCATGGCGTATTCTACTTGATGTAAACGTCCCTGAGGACTCCATACTGTCACGTCACTGTCATACTGATTACGAAACTGAAAAAATATCAACAAACAGTTGTTAAGCTTGGCAAAAATGTGTATCCATGTGTATAAGTCCATTGAGTTAATATAAATGCTGTCTTCTGATTTATTCATACACACAAGTCATTGTAATACTTAACCTTTCAATATGTGTGTAAATATTTATATTATTCAATGAAAACTATAAATCAGAGTCAAAATACACGTGCAATTGTTTTTGGTTTTCAATTTTCTAAGAAAATAAATGTAATATCTTACAACAAGCTATATCTTTCACTATGTTTCCGCATAATAACCACAAAAATCACAACTTTGACACAATTTATTTGATTGAACGTGAACAAGAACTCCGTTCAGTGTCGCGTTCTAATAATTATTAATAAAATACGTACCATTTTTATTAGCGATCTCTCTTAAATGAGAGAATAAAAACAATTACGAAGGAAAATTACTTGCAAGAATACGGAACTTCTCGCAAACCAAACTGTCATGCAATGGCTACGTTCAGCAGTCAGCACAGACGTCAACGCGCTGAACAAGCGGTTAAGATTAGTCGTCTGTGATTGGAACGCACTTTTGGATCTGCAATAGATCTGGAAGAATAGTCCTATCGCGGATAATCATTTCCAAAACGCTGATTTGTGATGAACGGAGCTGATGTTAGTGATATACTTTGCAGGTAGGCACAACAATAAAACACTGAAAACCTATGGTTCACGTGACGTACAGTCTAGATTTCCAGTACAATTTCAGAACACAGTCATAGGTATTTAACTTTTATTTCTATATCGATATTTATTTCAAGAAGACGTTAAAGTATCAAACCAAACTTTAAATAAGCTTCAGCATGGCGTTGGTTCAGCACGTGGTTATTATTTAGCTCAAACTTTAGGTAGTTTTTAAATCGAAATATAACATAAACAACAATGGATTTACAATACAAGTGTGTATTTTACTTGTCAAATTCACAAAATGCACGATAAGTAAACATTTTGTGTTATCTATAAGAGAGACAACTGTGTGACTTTCTAACTTTTTCTTTTTTTATAATAAAAAAATACTTGTAATTAGACTATAGAATAAAAAATGTAAAAAAACGATTATAATCTCTAATAGCGACGTTGTAACGTAAGAATGTCACTGTTAACCGTTTTAAACAATGTGTGTTTTAAACATATATATTTGCAGAACGATTCATCCTATAAAATATTTGCAAGATCATCTCGTAAGTATTTTCTGCACAAAGGTACGCGAATGAAAGAAACTTTGTTTTAAAAGACGTCTGGCGTTCTTGCAGGATCAAGAAATTCGGCCAGATGGTAGAAAATTCTTGTCGTTCCGTCCAGTAAGCGTCAATGTCTCGTCGATTGTTCAGGCGGACAGTTCAGCAATATTCAAGTTGGGCGACACAACTGCGGTTTGCGGCATTAAAGCTGTAAATACATTTCACACAATGCTTTACAGTACAGTTTATTGTAGACATTCATATTGTTTTTACATATTTTAAAATATATTGCAATATGTCATATTTTATAAAACTTAATTGGAGATACATAGATTAGATAAAGCGTGCGATCAGCATCACTTATATCAAATCCATCAATTTCCAGGAATTAGCGACACCGAAATCGGATACACCAGATAACGGATACATAGTAGCAAACGTGGATTTATCACCTTTGTGTTCCTCAAAGTTTCGTCCCGGCCCGCCGAGCGAGCAAGCACAAGTACTGTCTAAGTCAATAGATATTATATTGAGTAACTCGACAGCGCTTGATTTGAAAGATCTTTGTATTTGCAAAAGTAAACTGGTATGGGTATTGTACTGCGATATCTCGTGTTTAAATTACAATGGCTCGGTTATAGATGCCTGTACCGGAGCGTTATTCGCGGCTCTCAAAACACGTAAGTTTGATGCTGCGCGTTTGATGCGGTTGTATTTGAGAGAATTTTAATCGTAATATCGATTTCACACATCCGATTGTTCTCGCCACTGTGTGTTTCATGAAAGATCTTTTGCAGTGACCCTACCTGAAGTGAATTACAACAGCGAAACAGGAGTTATCGTTGTGCAGCCCAAAAATAGAAAACCGTTTACCGTGAGGACACTACCAGTTTCCACGTCGTTTGCGTTATTTGAGAAGTCAGTTTTAATTGATTATAAACAAAGTGTATATTTTTGTGTATTAAGTACCATTTAGTGTATCTTCTTGGCTAATTTAATTATATAATTGTAGTCCGTTACTGATAGCGGATCCCACAGATGACGAGGAAGAGTTATCGTCAGGAAAGTTTTCCATTGTAATGGACGACGACGAACATATTTGTTACGTAAATAAACCTGGCAAGTATTCTTCATCTCTAGTATTTACAATATCGTTTTTTTTTATATGTATATATAAATTATATATAAAAGTATATATTTTAAATTAACAGGCGGAATTCCGATTTCTCAAAATTTACTCTCCAAAGGAATAGAACTGGCAAAAACGAGATCAAAGTTGGTCAGATCGGTAATTGAAGCAGCTATCTCGACGTTAAAAGTAAACAGTATTGAAACAGATACTTGAGAATACAAAACAGTGTTCATTTCATTCATAAACATCTTTTACGTTACATAATATTTGTACCTTATTAAAACTTTAAAAGGAAGAGTTCATGCTCCTCATTATTAAGAAAAAAAGGAAGAATACTTTTGTGTAGAAATAAAAAACGGAATGCAATTAAAAAATGTTTGTTTTCTCAATAAAGAAATACTGTAATATGAAGTACAAGATATTGATATTGTACTTTTTTATTTTCATAAAAATCATTATTTAGATATTGCTGTATTTATTTTCATATTGAATGTTTACAAAATCGGCAGTTTATGTGTGAAAAAATAGTTCTTCAAAGTATGTAGTAAAAATAATTGTACTAAATATGTTCATCAGTCTTCGAAGTTTTTTTTTTTTTTTTTTTTAATCCTTAAACTTAATTCTTCACTGCGTTAATTTAATATAAATATGCTTTCTTCATGATTCTTAGAAACTCCTCTTGCGATATCTCACCATCGCCATCCTTGTCCGCCTCATCGATCATTTCCTGTATCTCCTCGTCCGTCAGAGTCTCTCCCAATTCATGAGCCACTCTTTTCAAATTTTTAAAAGATATCTTTCCCGTATCGTCGTCGTCGAAGAGACGAAAAGCTTGGAGTATTTCATCTTTCGAGTCTTTTTCCGACATTTTGACCGTCATCACATCTAAAAAATCTTCGTAAGATACTTTGCCAAGACCTTCTGGATCCACTTCCATTATGAGTTTCTTAAGTTCTTCTTTTGTTGGTTCAAAACCCAGAGCTCTCATGGCGACCTTGAGCTCTTTGGTTGCAATTTTTCCTGTGCCATCTGGATCGAATAAATCAAACGCGTCTTTTATATCAGTTTTTTGATCCTCTGTGAGTTCAAACTTGACTGTACTCTTCCTGCGAGCAGCACTGCCAGTTTGCTTCTTGGATGTGGATGCCTAAAATATAAAAAACAAAATTGTCACACAACAATTTTCTGAAAAAATAATTGTAATTCCTAGAAAAAAAACTAAATGCAAATAAATTAAAAGAAAGAGAGCACAGAGAATTAATAGAAATAGAATAGAAGTACGTCTTAGAAAATAAAATCGTACAAATTACCATTTTTGATGCGCAATTCTGAGCAATATATACACGTGTAATGGATTATTAAATGTATATATTGATGAGATCACTTCGTTTTTTCACACGCTCGTGAATACAACCGCTTCTACCGTAAACTGAACGAGTTTAGTTTGATCGATACATGATTCACCCATCATCACGTGTTCTTTCGAAGCTAATTGCAGCTTGCGTCAGTTGCACGCGAACAGTGTACAAACGCCTCAACAGCGGAATATTTAACGGTGGAGCGACAAACAGCAAACCGCAGAAACACAAAACATCGCGTTATCATGAATTAGGTTATATTGTTTTTTTTTTTTTTTTTTATTGTTACAGTTTTTGTTCTAAGACAATTTTCTATTTCTATTTCTTATATTTTTGTTTCTTTTCTTTATGGTTTCATACAAATGTCAGTATTATTTTTCGCTGTTTGTTTTGTTCTGTCTCCGGTGACAACACGTATATGTATTTACTTTTACCCTAATGTTGCGCATTGCCGTTAGGTGGAGTAGTCTGTTTTTCCGTTACGTTAAAAACTTCAAATTGTCTCTAAGCCAACTTCTATTTCTTCCGTTTCGCGAAATTTTTCATCTTCTTCCATCGGTTTTTCGCTTTCTTCTTCCGCATTATCTTGCTGAATTTCTTGCTTTATTTCAAGTGGTATTTGTCTTGAGTCCACGTCCGTTTCATCAACGTCCACGTAGTCGTCTACGTCCATCATTTTCATCCGCCTTTTTTCGCAATACTTCTTCAAAGCCTCTTCGCGAGTCTTGGCGACTTCGACGAGTATGTCAGCTATCCAACAGGCCACCACGTCGGCCAGAAGACGCAATTGCTGCGTCGTTCGATCGCCGTTTTGCACGTCTATGGGTTCGTTGGGTAATGTCAAGCGCTTCAGTATCACCTCCGCTATATCTCGGATGTCTTTTCTATCCGTCTGGCAATTGTACTCCAAGATGCACCTGACCAAACGCTTCGCCAGCAAGTACTGGCACATCGTCGCGTCTTTGTCCAGCGGAGTTTCGTACGTCGTGTCCTTCGCGATCTCCTCCGCTCGTTTTTCCACGTGCGGAAACCGCATCGCCGCTTTCCTCGCTTTGCGTTTCTTTCGTCTGATAATTCGCGCGGCTTCCCTGCCGAGAGAAACATTGTCGAACACGTCAAAATCAATTTTTCTGAACCGCAGAAGAATTTGAAATTATATTATACAGAATTAAATTTGAAATATGTAGCGATACGTCACTCGGGAGTCAAGCAGGTTGCGGCCTGAACGATCCTGATTAGATTATCCACGAACATCGGCGGCAAAGTCGTCGCTTTCTCTCGCAACGTCATCAACGCGCGCTGTTTCGTCGGTCGCGCCAATTCCTCGATCCGTACCGACGTAAGTCCGTCGACCACTTGCAGCGCGTTGCGCTGCAGATATTTGATAAAATATTGACAATTATTGTTGGCGATTTATAGTATATTTACGTGTAAATTATAAAAAAACAAAAATTTGTTTAAATAATGAATTACTTTAGCAATTTTTGACGCTAACACCTTCGGTCGAGGCTTCGACTTTTTTATCTTCCTTTCCAATTGCGGACGCCTCTCCAATACGTCATCCTGTTCACCCTTAGCGACTTCTCTCTCGATGACATTCTCTTCATCTTCCTCCGCGGTCATGCTTGAGTATTTTTTTCAAACTTTAAGATACCTCAAATCCTGCGTTTAAATCTCTTCTACAGAGCAATTCTAATGTCATCACGCATACTTATATACTCGGTTATTTGATCACTCGTTTCTAATGATAAGAAATTACATCTAGCTTGTGTGCACATAAACACATGATAATTTGGAAATAATTAATATAAATTAGAACATTTTTTTATCGATCCATAATGACTGTATGTGAAAAAACTTGATGCTGAGTTCATGAAATTTGTTGAAGAGACCACCGGAGAGACGTTGGGTGATGATATATATCGATAAACTTGTGTCAATTTCAGAGTAATTTCCAAACGGCAAAAGAATGAAGCGTTGTGCAAAAATGACATTTCACCTATTGCAAGTAAAATAAATTCCGCCAGATTCGCGATAATCGACCGTAGTTTATCGGCGACAATCTTCTCAACTCTATTCGAAGATGACGCGAGAGTCGCGTGACATTTCGCTCGCGCGGAGACAGCCCGCGTCCGTTTATTAATCGATCATTCCGGGAGTCGCTCTCTCCGTTTCTCCTTCTCTCTCTCTCTCCCTCCCCCTCTCTCTCTCGGCGTCCCGTCCGAGTCGCCCTCGAAAGGCAAATCCGGAGAAGGCGATTCTCCGCGGCAATAAGCGCGCCTAGATACGTCACTCGGAAGAGATGTAGTTGGTCGAGTGTGTGAGAGCGCGTGTGATGATGGCATGAACGGTGCGCGTATCGGTTTCCACGAGACGGACAGTGGCGCGGGAGCGAGATGAGACGTGATCCAACCGTCGATGCGCGACGTTTGACAGCCCGCTGATCTGCCGCCGATCGACGGAATCATCGACGGATCACAGGAAAACAAAAAAAAAAGAAAACAGATTCGTTCGCCGTAAAGATCGTCCACGGCACCAGGACACACAGGAGCTATGACGAGATAACAGAGGCAGAATGAGACACAGCAGCAGCGGTAACCTATTCGGTTATGCGGTCCTCACGTTCACCCTCACTCGCCTCAAGGGTGAGTTCATTTACGGCTTATACGCGGCGCCGTGGCGCGCGATCAACAGCCCGCGACGACGTGCAATCTCCTCTCCGCTCTCTTTCCGGTCTACTTTGCCTTTTCTTTTGTAATGCTCATTGATTACCGTGCGCGCATTGTGCCCGCACGATCGGCTTCAAGTCTGAACGCTCGAGGGCCACCAGAAAAAATGGGGCAAGTTCTATATATACATATGTGCCGTGCATAAAAGTACACACGCGCGCGCCAAGCGCGGATATGTGTGTTCCTCTTTTATGTGTGTGTGTGTGTATGTGTGGATGTATGATGTGTGCTCACCCGTGTTTTCAATTATTACGATTGTCCACTCGGTGAATTAAGTTTCACGCAGATGAAATTGTGCACGCAATTGTTGCGAAGTGCTTTATAAAAATGACGCTCGGTGAGATTCTATTTCGCGTATCTTGTGAAATAAAAACAAAAGAATTTTGCAAGCACGTTGAATCTTTGTTTAACACTGTAATTAATAAATTGTGCGGACAAAAAAAAAAACGCAGAAATATTTTCGCGGTAACACGAGTAGAAGTGATGATCTAGCATTGCAATGTTTGTTGTTTTTTTATTTTTTTTTTACTTTTGTGATAACAACAAGTGTCTATTAATATTTTACAGTACACGCAGATGGTGGAGCTGCCTGTAAAGATCAACATGGAAACTCCTTTGAAAGTGGTTACCATTACATCCCAGGACCTGAACCCTGTACCTTTTGCGTTTGTGATAACGGCAATCCGAAGTGGTGTAAGGCGTTTTATTGCAAATTTCTCGAGGTACGTGTAAACCCACAGCAAAAAAAAAAAAACAATTTTTTAACAAACAAAATAAATCAGATTGAAGAAGTGTGCGTTAAAAAAAAGTTCTCTTCTGTTTAACAGGAAAATTGCAAATCTTATCGCCGAGGTGATACTTGTTGCGAGTTTATCTGCCTGGATGATACATCCACTAACAAGGGTGATGGAACTGAGACGAACGCGTTAGACGGAAATGTAAATTATGATATAGGTCTAGGATCAGTCGCCATTTTTGTGACGGGATTATTTTCGCTGTGTTTGTTAGTTCTTCTGGTGTATCGCTATCTGTGTCAAAGTAAAATGCAAGGTAATAATGTATACTTGTAATTAAGATAATGTTTCCGCTATACTCGTTATAAAAGCGTGGTGTTGTCAGTTTGTGTGACAGGTCGCGAGAACAGACAACTTGGAGAGGACCAAAGAAGCTTAGGTAATATGGGTTATTTGGAGAGAGGTGGATTGCCCCACGGGGTTCCCATGGACGACATGCCGTGCGGAACGGGCCTTTACTCCCTGTGGAAACCGCCTTACTTTCCGCGAGGAGAAGCTCCGCCACCTTACGAGGAAGCGGTCGCGGCCGCACGAGCGGAACTGGCGTTGCTGTCAATGAATCCGCATCCGCTGTTGCCGATGAATTACTCGGACAGTTACATACCGAATACGAACAATCACACGAGCGTGGCGGTAGTCGCGAACGCCCGAAGCGAATTGACTGTTAACACGCAAGCGTCATCCAACGATAGTCACGTAAGCACCCCGTTGATATCCGCGTCGAACAGACCGCTATCCAGTCCCGGCACGTTCGCGACCGGCAGTTACCGACCGGTTAGCCAGAGCGGGGCGACGTCCACCATCGGATTGAACACAAACACCTCCACCACGAGTTTCACAATGGGAACAAACACGTACGAGAATCTGCCTGTCCCGGCAATGAGTTTTAACAACAGTCAACACTCCGGAGTGACCAGCGCCAGCGCGCAACCGTTGCTACCGATGTCGCACTCCACGATACCCAAGAGTTATCGCCAACAAACGTCGACTCTGCCGTTGCAGAACGGCAACAGCGGCGGCGGCGCGTTCACGATATCGGCGACTCTATCGAACTCGGACGTGTGCTCCCATCGCACGGTCCCGCGGACACTGACCACCCGAGTTATCAGCAAAGCAATGGACGTGCTGACCGATTGCTCGGCGAAGGACTATCTCTGCTTGTCGCCGAGTAACATCACGGCGATGCCACATAGCTTGTCGCATTCCGTGCAACAGTCCGCTGCCTTGGCGAGTCCGAGCAATTACAAGAGCATCAAAGAATCGGATGCATTTTACACGGACGCGCCTGTGGCGTCAGCGTCCGGTCTAATGCAATCCGAAACGTATACGGCGAACGCGGCGGACGCATCGGAGAAACCTCGGGAGTTTAAGGTTTGTCAGAAAACAATTAAAAATAAATTTGTGGGAAATACATATATGTGCGATGATCTCGCTAAATACAATAATCTTCATTACTTGTAGCCCTCGCTGAGCGTAGCCAACGAGATCAACGCGAGCGGTAGCTTTGACTCGATAACGTGCACTTGCAGCATACAGGCGTTACCGACTTTGCACGACGACACGGACGACTATCGAAGCGAGTGCGAGAACTGCAAAAGCGCGACAGGTTCTCGCTATTACTTGGATAACGAGGACGAGCTGCTCGCGTCACACCACGAAACCATGACGCTGCACAGAAGACCGGACGACGCAGCATCAAGTGCCACACCGCAGTATTATAGAACCTCACTTACACTGCCGACGAGTACACGCCAACGTACAAGGTAACATTCCGTCAACGTTTCGTTCTTCATTGCGATGAAATTGTGGAAATTTACATATATATACTTTATTACGATTTACAAAAATGAACACATTGGTGCGTAGAAAAGATTGTTTCAGAAAGATCAGATTTTAAAATGTTTTTGAAATACTATCTAGGATTTCTGGGGCTCGTGAAAATTGGTTCAACACCATGCCAGAAAGTTCTAGCGGATCTTCCGACGAAAACTAAGTATTGCGAAGAGAGAGAAATAGCGAAAAAACAATGTTTAATTGCGTAAATAAGATTATTACACACACATACAACACAGGAACAACACGCAAATACAGTAATCTCTGTATGCCACATAAGTATTAACAAAAATTATCTATACAGAGTGTCCCAGAATTATCGCGCTTCTCCTATCGAACAGGATAATCGTTACCGGTCGAAATGACGGCGTAATAATTTCTCACGTTGAGATTTAAAACAAACAAACAAACAAAAAATCGAACTCGTTGTTCAACAACACTCGCAACACGACGTAAAAACTTCTCTTTCAAACTTCCGCGAATCTCTCCATTTATGTCGATATAGTAGCACAGTTTGTCTTCCAAAAAAAAAAAAAAAAAAAACGACATTTGAGAGAAACTGCCAGTTTTTGGGACATCCTTTATAGTGTACTCTCGCCGTAAATTAATACCATCGTCGTCGTTGTCATTTATCATTAAAATTAAACAACGGAAATATGGGAAACTTTGCCGGCGAACATCTTCCTGGTCCACGGTGATGAGAAAGAGAGACGCGAAGCTAATGGGGAATAAGTGTTACGATAAAGTTTCGCAAATTTCCGCGCTACCATAATCAGCGTTCAAATCGTTATCGTCGTGTCGCCCACTAACTGCGTTACACGTTTCCACGACAGTGTATTTTTCAGTATTAAATTTACCTCTGCCGCGAAATGATGAAAAAATAAAAAAAAACTTCCAATTCTGTTCAACATCCAAAGAAATTCATCCAAGAATTATATATATAAATTTTAACGATAGATATCTTTATTGTAAAAAGTAGAATACCATATCTGTATATGTATATGACGTTAGGATAATTACACCAAGTGTGTAACAAGAGAGACATGAAAAACTCTTTTCTTTCACAATACATCTGTAAACGCGAGATTTCTGTTTATATTTTTTAACATATATGTACATTATTATATACATTATATTAATATATTTGTTAATTACAATTAATATATTTGTAAAATATATATAAGTTGCCTCCAAGGCACATCGTGATGAGATTATTAGAAGAGTTCAACAGCAATCGCGAATGATTTCTTGTGCGAGTTACGAATCGTCCCGTGCTCCCGGGGTTAATTGGAGAGAAACTGCGTTGACATCGCCGACCGCCTTAATATTCGTTCGTCTCTCTCTTAATAAGAGAGTCATGAAACTTTTTTTTTCACAAGATATCAATAAACGCGAGATTTCTGTTTATATTTTTTAATATATACATATGTACATTATAATATAAATTGTATTAATATATTTGTTAATTATAATTAACATATTTGTAAAATACGTATAAGTTGCCTTTGAGGCACATTGTGATGAGATTGTTGGAGGAGTTTAACACCAATCGCAAATGACTTCTTGTGCGAAGAGTTACGGATCGGCCCGTACTCCTGGAGTTAATTGGAGAGAAACTGACATCGCCGACCGCCTTTCGATTATGTGATACAAATGTGTATTTTCAAAATTCGTCGTTCTGATAGTTTCGGAGTGTGATATGTTGCCGCGTGTAATATGTTGATGCGCGGCAACATATCTTTCCGTTTCTTCGCTTAATTTCACGACATCGTCTTGAAAAAGATGCGAAACCATTTGAACAACACATTTATTTGTGTACATAGGTTTTTTATCGAAGTTGCCAAATGTTCAAAATTGTTAATTAGATATGATTGATAATAATTGTTAGATATGATTGCATTTTTATTTTAACAACGAAAGAATTAAAAGCGTGAGTTCACGTTCATTAGAGTAAAAAAAAAAAAAAAACATTTGTAATTTGTGATGCTTTACCAATGTGTAGATATGTGTAAAAAACAAAAAAAGACATGAAATTCGGCTGCACCTTGTACCATTTTTCTGGTCGGAAAGTAATGAAGAATGAAAGTGCCGAACTATTAGCGAACAAAATCGAAGAGATATTTTAATTGTAAAAATTGACCACAATTCGAATAGAGCGAGAAGGAAAACATACATAGATGAGTACAAGCTGAATATTTTATTTCGCATTTTGATTAACGATATTTGTTTGTTTTGGCGATGTTTAGTTTTATTTCGTTCTGGGTTTCATTTTTAGGATGTTTATGTGTTCTCTCTTAATCTCTCACTCTCTCACTCTCTCTCAATAATTCACAAACGTCGTGAGCCCATAGTCCTTTGTAATTGTAACACATGGAACTTCTTTCGGCTTCTTGAAAACTTGTAACTTCTTATATTCATGATACTGTGAAATGATTAGCAAATAAATCTTTTCTTCTGAATGCCAATTCATCTGAGTGAACATGTACATTTTTTGCATCTCGTGTTCTGTGTGTTTGTGTTTCGAATGTGTTTTGCGCGTTAAATTTTTATTATTTTCAATAAAAAAATCCTTAAAACATTTCTAATCGTAATTCGATATTTTATTAATTTTTTGACACATTGTGAAAATATATGTGTTAAAGGAAATGTAAAAAATCCATTTCAAAAGCATTCGTGAAGTCTCGAATTCGATCTTTATCGAGAAACTCGCTCGCATCGATACTTCAAGAATCGCTCTTCGATATTACCGTGAAATGAGTCACAGAGAAAGAGCGTCGAGAGCGCTCGATTGTTTCGTCTTTCCCGCGTCGTCGAGAGATTCATCGAAAAGTTTCCGATGTGTGTGCAAGTGCTTCTCTCGTAAGTAAAGAACAAATCAACAATCGCGTGTCTCAAGAGCTACTTTCTCGTTGAATTGAACAGCGAAAGTGCGTAATCGACGATCATCACTAGGTGCGTGCACGCTTTTTTATCATATAATTACTTCACTCGTAGTAAAATGTTTCGTGTGAGAATCAAGCGCGAGATACATCAGAAGATAAAAAGGGAATTTACAGCGTTTATAAACAATTATGTTATAGGATAGAAAACGATCTCTGCGAATGTGTAAAATGCGTTGATCGAAAATTGTCAAGTAGACGATGGCGGTTAAAATACGAAGACTGATCAAAACGTAGAAGAAGCAAGAATCATGCGATATAAAGGCAGAAATAAACAGATACACTGCGAGACTGTTCTCCTCGTTGCAGTCGTTAAAAATCTTTTATTTGTTTTCAAAGAAATTCGTCCGCGCCTACACATCGCGATTACAAAACATCGTTCACAGGTAAAGGAGAGCGGCGTCGGAATCCCGGAATGGATTCTTCTCGACACGGGAATTCTCCGGCATTCAGCGGGATTCCGGAGCGCCGGCTCCGCGTTTATTTATTTGTTTACTTATTTATTTATTTATTTTTTTGTTTCTTTTAAGAATCTTTTTACTATGAGCCCCGTGCGTGTCAATCACGGGGGGGTTGGTTGTATACATGTGACACACAAAGTGTTACGCTTACACGCTATTCATGTATCTTGTATATATGTATATATATATATATATATATATGTGTATATATATATATATAATATGTATAAGATATACATAGTTCTTTTTCTTTTTTTTTTTTGTGTTTAGTTAGTAGCTGTGTCTTCTCAGCCCTGACAAAATACATGTAATATAGTAAAATATATGAAAAAACCGCTATATACGTAGGCCGAAGTGACGCGGTGTCATACACATGCGAACATCTTCCATCCGTTCGTTCCCAGAATCGATATCCCGGCTTTTTTTTCTCTGCGTCGAAAAAAACGCGCATCTCAAACGCGCTCGTAACGAAGAAAAAAATGTTTCGAAACGCAATCTCCTCTCGAAAAAAAACTCAAGAAAATTAATCTCTGAGTCGAGCACTTCTCTCTTTCTCCCTCTCTCTCTCTCTCTCTCTCTCAGTTCGTCTTCGCTGTAAAATTAATTTCCTCGAGTTCTTCGACGCAAAATACGATATTGGACACAACCGTTACACCGAACACCTCCGATATCACGGGCGACATTGCGTTTGATAAGAGACATATCTTGTTTCTCTTCTCTTTGTGAGAAAAACGATACATGTATTGTGTTCGCGTTCTTTCGTTTCTTTCTCGTCTTTCTTTTTCCTGCTTAATCTGTCGTCGTGATACTTAATCTGGTGGTGTTTGTTTTGTTGCATCGACGCCACCGCGAGACCTCGTCAAATAATTTCGCTCATCACAATCTGCTTCTCTGTTTCTCTCTCTCCATGCACACGTGCACGTCACTTCGCGCAGCGGCGATTTTCCAATCCTCTCCGCAAATCTCATAATAATGTCTGCGTAAAATCGAGGCCTCGAGAAATTGTTTGATTTTTGAAAAAAAATCCCGGAAGATTTTCGTCCCGGATATTAAAACAGCAAATAAAAAAAATAAGAAAAAGTAACAAAACAATTTAGAAAAAAAAAAAAACAATTTAATAAATGACAAAACAATTTACTTTTCATTCTGAAAACTCTCGACTCGTCAGATTTCTCGATTCGCAAAATAAATCCATATCTGTCGATAGGAGATTTTTCGCGAGCTGTCGGCGGATTTGAAAATCGCGGATGCAGCTTACAAAGAATTATACGTCGACCATTGTCCCGGCGCATCATCACCGATCGCCGCTGATTAGCGCCAATCGGCCTCGCAATCACAGCACTTCGCTCACAATCACTTTCTCTCGACGAGAGAATCACATTTGACAAACGCATCGCACAAGAGGACAAAAATTTTTCACGATATACAAAGGTGCTCTGCGTCTACGTCAGCAGAAGTACAATCAGCGATCTACATCTATGTCCATATATACGCACACATACGCCCATTATATATGTACGTATATACACATTTAAATATATTTATATTTAATTATATATCTATATTTATTTACGTTTTTCTTTCTTCATTTAGTTTATTCTTATTTGAATCGTGCGACGAGATCGATGACGTTTATAGTCTCGTGTGGAATGTTTTCGCGATCTTTATTCTTTGTCCGTAAACATAAATTGTCATAATGAAATATTAAAACCAAAAAAAAAGTTATGAAAATGTATATTCAAGATGCAAATTGTTCAGTTCAGTCGGTGCGGCGACGGGAACAGTTCGCAAGAACTTTTCAATTGATTGATATAAGAATTTTTGTTAAATCGTTTGTTTTACATGGAAATATAGAAGTTGAGACAATTATCTTTGGAAAAGGATTGTATGTACAAAGATTGAGTCAAATTTCTCAAAGTTCAATTATTGCTTTAATGTGTTAAAACTGTTTCAGTAAAAGCAACGTTCTACAATATCGTGAGATAAAGTTTAATTTTCTATCAAATCGGGAATATATAGTTATTTTCACTTAAAGAGAAATTCGGAGTAAAAAGTATTTTCCGAAATATCTCAACTTAAAAAAAAAAAAAAAAGAGAAGAGTATAGGAAAAGTTCTTTTTCCTACAGATTATCGATTAATATCTCAACCGCGGATGTGTCGAAAGACAATTTTTCAAGAAAATTGCAGTCTCTGGAAAAGTTGGCATTTTATGTTCGCAGTGCTCGCTCGCTTAAGTTCGTTCACTCGATCACTTCGGTAGTTTTTTGTTTTATATTCATATATAAATTGTTCTACCGTCGTACACTGCATATTCTTCGGTGAAGAATTCAATCGACTCTCGCGTAGCAAAAAAGTCCGCTGCGACAGTCTGCGCGCGATCTCGTTCGTTACTAATTTTCAAAATTGTTAAAACTATTTCACAGTATAATAATGTCTCATAAAGCGCTAAATGTGTGACGTTTTTCAGTTTAACAATCAAAGTCCTATAATATCCTTTAATAAAGATTAACTTTTCCTTACGAAGTAGAGTAGAGAATGCCCAATGAAATATAACATATAAAGTAAAATCCCTATTAAATAACTTTATGCGACAACATTAATTAAATTGCTATTAAATTCTGCTTAAACTTTTTTTTTTTTTTGCACAAAGAACTCGACTCGACATCGTCAATTTATAAATTTGCTGAAGTTCTTCAGTGCGTTATCACTCTAACGATACATGATTTATTTCTAGAAGATTGAGCTTTCTGAGAAAATTCAATGATGAAAATAGAAAATGTCAATATCCGTCGTGAGCATCAGATCGAAATATTACGTACATCTGAGATATATATATATTATATATTCACATATACGACTTATACAAATCGGCATATCGAATCGCGTCCGTGACGTTTACTCGCAGCACGCTGTTTGCTCTCAGATTAAGAACGAGTCGGTACAAATGATCTACATGCATCATGCGCTCTTTCTCTGTTCTTC
This sequence comes from Pseudomyrmex flavicornis, assembly GCA_014825475.1. Lineage (NCBI taxonomy): Eukaryota > Metazoa > Arthropoda > Insecta > Hymenoptera > Formicidae > Pseudomyrmex > Pseudomyrmex flavicornis. The sequence goes on from QVNW01000601.1 coordinate 41,343, forward strand.
TACATACGGCTGATTGGGAATTCTAAAGGCACCTAATATGTCTCGCTGGATGCTGTCTGCGTTGTACGTTAGAGGATTAATAAGCGCGTTCCACTCTCGAGACCCGATTACATCTTGTAAAATATTTCGCAGCTTTTTGATTGAAACAAAACGCGTTTCTTCTTCGTTTCTCGCAAACAAACACGCTCAACTCCCCCGCAAGAGAATTAACTTCAGGAGATGTTAGAGCAGAGATAGTTCATTCGAACGAACAACACGCGAGTGTGTCAAATTTAAAGCAAAAAAAAAAAAAAAGATAATTAAAACGAGATGTTTAAATCACTTTGTTTTCGCACAACTTTTGTTTCTTTTTTTTTATTTTTAAAAATCTTTTTAGTCTTAAAGCTCTTATTTGTGCATCTTATTACAATGGATATATATAAAATCTTGTCTAGCGTCCGACATGTAAAAATCGTAGACAAGAGAACCGGTTCACCGGGGATCAAGGACACTCTTTTAATCGACTCTCGAGAGCGTGCGTTCGAAGGATAAAAATTCCCTATCCAGTGGGTTAATTAATTTTTTCGTTACGATTATTACAATTATTATCGACTATATCGTGCGTTGCGCGTCGGAGCCTGGTGGACTCGTTATCCTGTCTAGGATAATGACGGGGGAGAGAACGAACGATATTCGATCGATAATCTCCGCGACGTCGCCCTATCGGAAAGTAAGAGGTAGAAAAATATACGCGTGCATCGCGTATCCATTTGATTCGGTGCAGCGGCAACGAGATTATACGGTTTTTAATCTCTTTGGACGCACAAGAGAATGATCCTGGAGATCGCTTTCGTTTCTTCCTTTCTTACGATTCATTTTTGTATTTTTTCCGAATCTTTAACAGATAATTTTTTCTTCAAAAAATCTCTTCTCGGTGTAGATATTCGAAATCATTTCGCAAGTTTTTTCACCGGAAAGCCACACACGATCATGGATTAAAAATTATCGATTTAACGTGTCGACGATACGACACATCTGCGTACTTTTTTGTTTTTTATTATTTTTTTTTTTTTTTATCAAAGTGCATCGTACGAAATCGAAGTCTACTCTATAAAATTTTTTGGTGTATTTCTCCGAACGTATTTCCCCAACGAATGCCAATTTCTTCCAAAGAGACAAGGGGAAAAACGATTCTCCCGTCTAACAAGAGCGAAAAAAATTTGCGATAAAATCAGACGCGCTTCTAAAACTTTTCATCGGAAACTACTCGCGGATCATATACGGAAGAAAGTGAAAAAGTGAAGAAGATAGAAGAAAGAGTCCGGACACGGAGGTGAGATCAAGTCTTTGCCATGCAATTGTTATACGCTTCTTCTTTTCTGTACAAATCGCCGTGGCAAGCGGCGCTCGCTACAAAAAACTATACGTACCTACGCGGATATGATGATAATATCCAAGATTTTACATATACGCTATATTATCATCTAATTAATCTACAAATCGCTAATGATCTTTCGTTTCTTTCGAGTCCAAGCGGCACCGATCGCACGCGCGTTTATTCGCTAATTATTACGCTATCTCGTTACACACACACTGTGTGTGCGTGTACATGTGTATGTATATATACATACACATACTACATGTGTGTATATATATATATATATATACACGTAGACATATATATATCACTTAGAAAAGAGAAGCGCTACTAGGCATTCCACGAAAATCGGTTCTAGAAAATTGTTTGGGAAATCTGCTGGCTCAAGACCGCACTACGACTTCCTACCCTGATTGCGTTTGATACAATGTCTAGATACTTAAAATTTTTGGCCCGTCGGTTGCGTCTACAGTCTGTGGTAATTTGGCCGACATCGATGACAATCGATGCGACAAACGCACAGGATTATTCTCGCAAACATTACACCGTAATCTCTACAAACAACAAGTCAATCAACAACTTGAAAGAGAAATAAATTTTCTCAAAACATTTTTCTTTTCCCGAATAACAGCGATAACGTGAAGAGCCAGAGAGAAATGAACAAAATGGGATTTGATTGAAAGATTGTCAAAAGGGTTTATTTCGAGTTGGAAATGGAGAGAAAAAGACTTTCCAAAATCTCTCAGCCGAGTGTAATGTTTACGAGAATGAGACATCTTTGTGTATAAATTTTACTAAAAAGAATTACAATATGTATATACATGTGTGTATAATGGATGCGGATTGTTTGCCGAAGTTTCGTGGTATACTCTGGCGCACGCTACGTCGCGTTACTTCACACGCTAAATTAGCTAAAAACCGATCTCGTTCACATCTCGTTCACACCCACTGCTGACACGTTAAAAACGACGTTGTTGTTAAACTTCCGCTCGATCTAAGATATTATATCGCATGACAGATAATCGTCGCGCTTACGAACGAGCGATGGAGTAGGAACGAACTCTCGAAGAAACTTTGTTCACTTTAAGCCGCGCCTTGACACAATGCGTTTTACCAAAATCGTGACAAAGAATGCACATATTGCATTATTTAATCAATTTATATTGCACTCATATGGGAGATTAATTCACGGTATATTTAAGCAACGATCACGAATTGCTCGTTGCGAGAATGAAGGTGGTGGTTAGGTGAATTCGCGTGTTCCGAAGAATCCGTGCCGAATTTTATATAAGTTCGTGACTCGACGCGAATTCAACAGAAATTCACTCGCTGGATTCGTGAGTGAAATTTAATGGCAAGGGAGAACAAAACGGCGCGAATTGATTTCGAAAATCAATCTTCCGGATAAAGCTTTCAAATTCCACTTGCAATCAAATTGACAGACAATTGAAGAAAAGATTGGTTTTCTTTTTGCGATGCGATTTTTTTAAACGTGATATAAGTATGTTGTATCGAACAAACGCATTGTTCGAAGGCCTGCTTCGAAATGATCGACATACGCCGGGGATGAACACGGCGGGGAGAAACGATGCTCACAAAAATCGAAAATGTCCGGGTGTACAAATGATTGATCGCGAATATTATGACCGACGGATTGCACGAGGGGCGGTGGGGGGAGGGGCAGGAAAGGGATGTACAAAATGCGATTATCACGAACGTAGACCACCTTGAGAAATGTACGATGTCCACGGAGAGAAATGTATATATACCAAAAAGTATAAAAATATAGGGATTAATATATGTATATAATCAGCGTTTACCGTAAAATAGTCTCTTAAGTATTAAAACAGCGTAGAGAGAGATTTATGTGTAATATATATAGAAATAGATACACGAGAAACGTAATATATTTTGTTCTGCCTTCCTTTTTTTTTCTCTCTTCTTTCTTTTTCTTTTTCTTTCTCTCCCTCTCTTTCTGCGAAATGCGCCAGGAAAATTGATGAAAAATCACTTTCGTTCCTACGCCATTTATTTTCCGCAGAAGGTTTGCACGTACCGGAAGAAAGTGTGTCTCTCGTGCTCCGCGCGACTGCACATACAAGTGAAGCGAACTAGGAGCTGGCAAAGAAATCAAAGAGGAAACAAGATAATGGCAAAACACACGCGTGACTTTCTCTCTCTCTCTCTTTCACTCTTTTTTTTTTTTTTTGAAAAAAGTTGCATGGCAAAAGCGCGCATCTCCTCGCGCGCTCTTATTTACGTTTGCAAATCCTCTTCTCAGCTATTTTTTTTTCTTCCCGTTCAACCTTGACAACACTAGGTTTCCCGTAGTTTTCGTCGTACGTTCATTCCGTTTCGCGCACTGTCTGTCCTCTTGTGTGTCTGTTTTCTGTGCGCGTGTTGTGATGGAATTTTAGAATAAAATGTGGCATTTCCCTTTTTCTTCCTCCGTTGAAACAGAGAAGATTTTTTTCTTTCTCCTCATCTTCTTCCGTTTCGCTCTTTCCTTATCTGAGACAGCGCAGCCACTTGGGAAGCATGGCCGCGCATCTCAAATAATCTCAAATGGAGCCACTGGTGTCACTGGGAAACACCATCATGGTCTCGGCCCCGTACGAGGGGGTCGGCGAGCTCCTCGCGTCCGACGCCCTGCTGGTGGAACTGAAACTGCTGGAGCTCAGGTCTTCGTAACTGGCCAACGATTGACTGCCACCTGAAAAAAAGAACACAACGGGTGAAACGTCGAATCGGCGAACCTAGAAAAGTTCCTCTCAAAATCGTCGCAACAAAGACTAGCGTCGCGCCGAAGAAGCTTATCACTTTTATGAGATTGTCTCTCTCTCAGCTTGCGCGTCATTGGTCTTAAGGACAGAGCTGTCAAGCTGGAATAATACATTTAAGTATTTAATTAGTGGTGCATGTTGAAAAACTAGCGAATAATTTTGAATATAAAGACGAAGCAATTGAAATGAATAATATTTACACTGAAAGGAAACAGAGAAGAGACATACAATCAAATGAAAAGAATAAGGTAGAGAGAATTGAAAAGAACCGAGTTAAGTTAATCATGATCTTGTGATCCATGTGTGTTAGTAAATTTCTCCTTAAGACCGATGATGTTTTACACTCAGTCAACTCGCAAAAGTATTTTGAACGAGTCACAAAGGAGAAAAAAAATCCCAAATAAGTTACAATTGCACATGTTTCAACTCTACATCTTTCTCGGGATACTTTCGCGACCGACTGTGTAAGTATATATATATAAATTATTTGTATTTGACTCCAAATCTACATTCACGTGTACACACACACGACATCAGTAGAGTAAAAATTGTGCTGTGATTTTAGTTGTTCAATATTCACTTAATACATATAAATGATGAAAGCAAATCCTTTGAGGAATGAAAAATTCATAATCGATGAAGGGGGTGAGAATACGAGAGACTTTAACATTAGAGATGTGCGATGTGCGAGTAACACACAAATCTACACGAAGTATATGCAAAGTATATTTCATGTAAAAAAGTTAATAAGAGGACGAGAAACTTTTCAAGAAAAATAGCATGACGATATTGCGTTATGGCTGTATACTTTTATTTTCGTTTTATCGTTTTTGTCTTTTTTTTTTCTCTTAAATTATATACTTAGCAACCATCCCCGCAGTGAGGGAAACGCTTCTTCCGCGAGACTCTTCAAGCGTCTCGCGCGCATGTCGAACATGATTCGTTTAGGTAATTCTTGTTTTTTTTTTTTTTTTTTTTTTTTTTTTTT